>JARHVA010003090.1:57500-340000 GCA_037957365.1 Torreya grandis
TAGAAACAATGTATCATATGTGGTCTTCAGGGACATGACCTAAAATATTATTGGTATAATACATTCAAAAATGGATCTTCTAGTGGTTAGAAGTTCACTAACCAACAACCATCCCCTGGCTCATTTAGTAAGCCACAAGGATAGAAAAAGGGGACTTGGTTGAAGAAATCAAAGCAATAAGGAAAGATTGTTAAACAAGAAGAACATGATGAGGAAGATTAATATTTGTACTCTATGGATACCCATGATATGTCCACATCAAAAAGTAACATATGGTATGATGACTTGGGTGAAACTTGATAGATGATAGGTAGAAAGAATTAGCTTTTCACTTTGAAGGACACACCCAATAAAAATCATGTTTATTGGGTGATGATACCTCATATAGTGTGGAAGTAATTGGTAACATTGCCTTACCCATAGGCATGTAAACATGTAAAATCATATATGTTCTCTATGTACCTAGATTAAACAAAAATTTATTATTAGTAAGTCAACTCTTAGACCATAATTTGAAGATTGACTTTGACTATAAAGGTCAAACATCTAAATTTGGAAACTCCAAAATTGTGTTTGAACAGAGATAAATCTAGAAACTCCAAAATTATTACATGAACATATAATGTGAACCATATGTTTTATCTCAATTTAATTCATAAAAATAATCAAGCACTCATAGAAAAGGACACAAAATCAACACAACTATGGCACATGAGATTTGGCCACATCAATTTCTTATATCTTGACACACTCTACCATAAAAAATGGTAAGAGGCTTACCACCCCTTAAAAAGGGTACAAAAAAATGTCATGATTTTTTAGAAGTAAAGTAACATGTAGTTCCATTTCAAAAAAGTACTTATAGATCTACTGCTAAATTGATCTAGTTCACACAAATATATGTAGACCAATGACACCTAGACATGTTGGATTTAAGTAATTTATGCTTTTTATTAATGATTGTTATAAAAAATGTGGATCTACTATCTTAAAACAAAGGATCAAGCCTTTGAAATTTTCAATAAGCTCAAAATGTCTATTGAAAATAAATATGGTTGATAAATCAAGACCCTCCATAAAGATCATGGGGGAAAATTCACTGGTAATGAGTTTAAACATTTTCTACAATCAAACGACATTCATCATCAAATGTCACATCTGCATACACCATAATAAAATGTAGTTTTTGAATGGAGGAATTGTATTGTTGTAGAAATGGTGTGATGTATGATACATGATTCAGCTTGACAAAGGCATTTTGGGTAGAAGTTACCAAAATTTTCATATATCTTCTCAATAAATTACCCAATGTAGCTCTTGATGGAATAACTCCACATGAAGCCTGATTAGGGAAAAAGTTATCTATAACACATCTTTAATTTTTTAGATGTTAATAAATTATGCACATTACCAAAGTGGAATGGACTAAATTTGATATGAAAGCCAAAAAATATGTGTTCTTAGGGTACAATGAAGAAACACTTGCCTATAGATTTATGGATCTAAAAACCAAACAAATCTACACTAGTAGAGATGTTGAATTCTTTGAAAAGAAGTATAAGTTCCTTATATAAGTGCTCCTGATAAAAAAATCAGTCCCATAAAAAATATAGAAGATGGTAATCTCCAAGATGAATACAGTAATGATGATGGGAATAATGGTGTATCTCCACCAACCAAAATAGCTACTCAACATATGCTTAAATGGTATACAAATACTCTTAGAGATGAAAAATTGGATGGCATTCCAAACACATCCACTACTAGACCAATGAATCATATTATATCTCATGGTGAGTTTAATTTAGCCTTGATAAGTATAGTTGTTGAATCTATCGAACCCTCTATCACTTAGGAAGCCCTACAATTAAAACCTTAGAAAGATGCCATGGATGTATAATATAATTCATTAATGAAAAATAAAACATGGCATCTTATAGATCTTCTACCAGGGAAGATTCTAATTGGATACAGATGGATCTTTAAGATGAAGTACAAAGTAGATGGTAGTCTTCACAAACATAAGGCAAGACTAGTTGTGAAAGGGTATGCTCAGAAAGAAGGTATTAACTATGAGGAAAAATTTACTCCCATAATAAAGATCAAAACAATTAGGATGATTTTTTCTATAGCTACACATTTTGGGTAAAAATTTCATCAAATAGATTTGAAGAGTGTCTTCCTTAATGGAGACTTACATGACTCAACCAAAAGCTTTTGTCAAATCTAGAAAAGAAGATAAAGTTTGTAGACTTGACAAATCATTATATGTTTTTAAATAGTCTCCCAAGGCATGGTATATAAAAATTTACAAGCATCTCTTGAAACATGTATTCAAAATGAGTCCATATAATTTGAATCTCTACCTCAAATAGCAAGGGGGAGATAGTAATTATATTTGTATATGTCAATGATCTAGTCATCACTAGTAGTTTAGTGAAGATTATTGAGTCAACATAGAAAGATCTAAATTTATCATTCAACATGACATATCTCAATCTTATACATTATTGTCTTAGATTAGAAGTTTGGTAGAGAGAAAATCATATTTTTAAATATTAGCTCAAATATACCAGGACAACACTTGATAAATTTTAAATGATTGATAGAGAACCATTTTCCACACCTTTGGAGATAAAGTTTTAGTGATCTCAAGAAGATCCATCACCATAGCTAAATTCAAATCTCTATTGATATCTAATAAGGAGTATCATTTACCTGACTACATTAGGCTAGACAATAACTATACTATCAATTATCTCTCAAGGTTCATGCAAGAGCTGAAGATCAGTCACTTGAAAGTATGCAAAGTGATTAATGAGGTGCATCAGAGGAACTATGGATTTTGCCCTAGAATACAAGAATAATGATAACTTCTTGTTGACAAGATACTCATACTTAGATCATGAAAGGAACATTGATGACAAGAAATCCACTTTAGGATTTGTATTTTTTTAGGGATCTAGACTAATATCATCGAGGAGTAAGAAGCAAAATTATATTTCAAGGTCCTCCATAGAATCATAATATCATGTTGAAAGAGGAGCTATCTATGAATCCATTTGTCTTATATATATACTTGAAGGATTTGCATTACCATAGGATTAACAAATAATTATTCATGTAGACAATGAAGGAGTAATGAATCTTATTTGTAATCTAGTGTTTCATGAATGCATTAAACACATTGAGGTGAAAGTTAATTTCATCTATGAACATGTTTAGAATAAAAACATCCAACTCAAATATTTCCCAATAGATCAACATCATGCATATGTTTTTACCAAATCACTTGTGCAGAAAAAATTTGAGGTATTCAGAGAATTTCTCTCATGTTCACTTTAGATAATGTTGAATTAAGGGGGGAATGTTAAAGGTGATTATTTCACCATTTTAAATAAATGAGTAATATTTAGTTACTTAGTTGTTTGTAATATGGTTATTTACTGTAGATAGATTGGTAGGTTATTTAGGTTAGTTAATATTATAAAATCTTGTCTTAGTAATTATAACTCTTGATTAATATTTTAGATATTTTATTTTTTATATTGGTTTTATCTCTCCTATTTTATAGGATATATTACAAGATCATATTCCTATATAAATATGAATCTCAATTTTTCATTCTTAGTTGGAATAAATATGATTTTATTATTATACTATATAAAGGACCTCCCATCTCTTTCAAATTGAGAACCTATGTGTCACATATTTTACCTAGCAAGAAATAAGAAAAAGCCAAGCCTAGCTATGAAATTGTGGAAGTTTTAGAGAAAACCAAAGCTAACATTTCTATGGTTTAATTGTTACAAATGCCTAATCAGATGGAGTTGATTTTGAAATACTTTTCTAGTAATAAGGGGAAATAATATGTGAAAATGTTTGATGCACATGTTGATTTATATAAGGAAAAATGAGATTGTACCCTTTCTCATAATAGTTAGGGTATTTAACAAGAACTTACATAATTTCTAAGATAATTTAGGTCCATCCAATAATGTCATGCCTTATGTGATTTACCAATAGTGGGGTATTACACCTACCAAATCCAATCAAAAGGTAGTCTAACTACATAAAACTTATGTGAAGTCAATAGGGTAACTAGATCATATACACATGCAATTGGCCTTAGACCCAGGGATTCAAGAATTTATTGTTGTCTAGGTGGTGGATATCCATAATGATTATGGAATGTTACTACGTAGGGATTAGTTGAATATACTCAATGGTCATATGAAAACTAATTTCTATCATATGTGGTTACCATGGCATGGTTTGCCTAACTAGATTATAATTTAAAGAGAATACCAAATGGCACATATGATTATTGAGTATAACCATATAAATGAATTCCTCTATGAAGAGTTGAAAAAGGGAATTTATTTTCTAGACAAATAAAAAATAACCCATGATAGCCTCTCTATTAACATGTTCAGTGTGCAAAAAATTGTATAATTAGAGGAATTCGACCAATTAGATGAAGAGGAATTCTATTAGGCTATAGAGATAGTCTCATATCATAATTTAGATAGAGTGTGATAAATTGAAATTTTATGACTTAATCAATAATTAAGATTTATTATTATCTTCACAAGATGAAACAAACACCATAGATAACTCCATTATTACTTCTCTCATAGAATAATTGTCCATAGTGCCTTCATCAGTTAAAGGACCCTCAAAAATTAAAAAAATTGAATGAGTGATCAATAAAATATGAGAAAACACATCAATAGGATAATATTATAGTTTCACTTCCATTGAAAACACCACCAACACATTATAGCTATAAGATATGCTTTGGTATATAAAAATAAAACTCATGGACATTTAAATTTGATGGTTCTATGCCAAGAATGAATTGTGGTGATGGAGTATAATTGGTTAATCCAAGAGGAAATTCATACGTAGCTACATACCACCTAATATTTTATTTTAAAAATAATATGAGTAATTATGATGTGTTATTCCATGGACTTCATTTCACCTTGGGAAAGAAGGTGAAAAACATTAGAATATTGGGTGACTCAAAATTAGTGGTTAAATAAGTGAGGATCCAATATTCATGAAATGATAAGCATTTGTTAAGATATTGAAATCAAGTCTAGAACCTAATAGAATATTTTTATGCATTTGGAATTCAGACTCCATCTAGATAAAATACATGCATAATAAATGTGCTAGCTAGGTATGTAAGCACTCTTGAACATGTTGTAAAATCAAGGATGAGAATATCCTTAGTAGAGCTTATTTATACCCCTCAATCCAAAATAATATCATGAATTTTTAAATGTTTTATGATGAAAAACATATTTTATACTTAATCACCAATATAGAGGTATTTTCCAATCAGATCATTGATGAATATCACTGAGAAGACTTCAAGATAAATAAGGAGGGGACCATGAATCTAAAAAGTAATAACATACCTAGAAGGATGGTCTCACTTGAGATACTATTCAACATGGATTATCAAATTGAAAAGGATAAATATACCTATGCCTTAAGGATGGTCTCACTTGAGATACTATTCAACATGGATTATCAAATTGAAAAGGATAAATATACCTATGGTAAAGGCATTATGCATGAACATTTCAAATTGGATAATGAAAATGATCCTAAAAATGTGTTTCTATGCATAAATAGTACCTCAAAATAGAATTTAGAAATAACACAAGCACTTAGAGATTTCATAGATGTGATTATATGAAACCATAAAGATCTGAATGTATTTAACACCTCCATCTTGATGTAAACCATCCCCTAAATCTAGGATTTAAGACTTCTAGGTAGAGAAAAAGGTTTATTAATCTACTAATTGATCCACTTATGATTATATAAGTGTATAAATTGTTTGTGACAAGAATAATATTTCTAGCTAGGCACTCCACATGGGATGTAAACTTGGAACTGCTGAGGAATAATAATATGGAGATCAGATTTTGTGTTAATTTACAAAACCTAAATAAGGCATCTAAAAATGATAATTTCCACTTACCATAACTAGATGAAGTTATAAATTTTTTAGATGGAGCTCAGATGATGTCCTTATTAGATGGATACTTTGATTATAATTAGTTAGTAGTCAGCTATGAGGATTAGATCAAAACAAAATTCATGACCAAGTGGGGCACTTTTGATTATAAGAGGATGCCTTTTGGCCTCATCAATGAAGATCATACATTTCAAAGGGCCATGGATATAGATTTAAAATACCTTATGGTAAAGTGTATTATGATATACATGGATAACTTGAAAGTCTTATCTAAACAAAAAAGTGACCATGTCAAATATTTGAAAAGAGTATAGTAAAGATTTAGAGATAAAGAGATCTAATTGAACCTAAATAAGAGTATATTCAAGGTCACAAAATGGAAGGTATTAGGGCATATAATTTTAGAGTGAGGTATATTAGTAAACCCTAAAACAAGGCAAGTTATTCTATAAATACCATTTCCCAACATGAAGAAGTATTTGAAGTAATTTCTTAGAAAGATCAGTATTGTGAGGAAGTTCATATCTTGATTTGTAGAGATAGTTAGACTATTAAATAACATGCTAATTAAAGATGCTAAATTTGGTAGACAAGTGAAGCATAGGAAAATTTCACCCAAATCAAACAGGTAATTATGCACACACTAGTATTGATTATCCTTGATTATATACAACTTTTGTATATTTACTCCTTCACTTTATAATATTCAACCGCTATTGTTTTGACACAAAGAAAAGGGATTGGAGATGAATGACCTGTTTAATTATAGATATCCCCTTTAAGGAATTTAGAATTAAAATAAACTATGATGGATAAACAAGCCTTTTCACTAATCAAGGCTATCAAGAAATTATTCCATTACATATTACGTAGTAAATTCTTTTTTGTTGTTCCTAATATAGTAGTCAAAGCCATGTTAATTAAAAATAAATTAGGTGAGAAAGAGGCAAGTGGATGACTATCCTTCAAATAATTTGAATTAGAACTTTAGCCAATGATTATTTTGAGAGGATAAGGACTCATCAAAACTATGGTAGAATTGGATCCTCCAATCACTTGCTAATAATATGAGATTAAATACATCACTAATCATGATTGGTATAAGGATTTAATATATTATCTACTTAACAATTAGTGATTTGATCATTTGAAATTTACATAAATAAGGGCACTTATCTTGAATAGTAGCCACTTTATGATCAAAACTACCATGCTCTATAAAAGGAACCAAGGCATTTTTATAAGGTGTCTTAATAGAGATGAAGCAACAAGTGTGTTTAGTGATTTTCATGGATAATATGGGATTAGGAATGGTTCAGGTGATACCACATCCAACCATATATTGAGAGTAGGATATTACTATCTTCATCTCTTTAAATATGCACATTTTCATGTCTAAAATTACTGTACATGCTAAATAATTACACATAGATAACTTAACCCAACAATGCCTTTGGTGCTAGTAGTGGAAGCTTGACCATTTGTAAAGTTGGGAATATATTTTTTGGGAGAAATAAATTAGAATTCATATGTATAAAACAAGTTCATTCTCAAAGCCTCAAACTAATACATTCATTGGGTTGAGGCTTAACCACTCAAGAATTGCATGACCAACATAGTTATCTAGTTTATGTAAGATAACATAGTCACAAGGTTTGGTATGCCTTATGCACTAGCATGTGATAATGGACCCACTTTATCCATTTTACAATTCCTAGAATGGATAGACATCCACCAAGTAATCACCAAGTTATCTTTTAATTATTATATACAAGGAAATGGATTAGCTAAGTCCATTAATAAAAATTTGATAAACATAATTAAGAGGACACTAGAAGATAATCCTAGGAGTTGGCATAATGTATTGAAATTTACATTGTGGGATGATGGGAAAGTTGATTTAGGAACTTATCCTTCCCAGTTAGTTTATGGCCAATACCCTATTTTTTTAGTTAAATAATTCTACCTTAAAATTTATGACTGATTATTTGGGAATAAATGACCGAGCAAAGTCTCACTTCTTGAATCTTATGAACTTGGATGAAAAATTTGATTCAACCTTATTTAAATTAAATAATCATGAAGGGATTTACAAATGTTGGTTTGATAAATGATCCAATTTAGAAGCATTTTGGGTCATAAACATTGTCCTTATGTGGGACAAGGATCATGAACAAAAGGGACAACATGAATAATTAACACCTTATGGCTAGTCACTATCTGATCTCTATAATCTAAGGCAAGAATGATTTATTCCTAAGCTATTTAGCTGATGAGGATGTCTCATTTACCATCAATGGATAATTACTCAAACACTACTTCTAGGCCCAAATGGGATTGGAACACATTATCAATAATTTCTTGTTTCTTTTTTACTTTATTGTTTATTTTTCTTCATGTTACTTGTTTTAGTTTAGGTTTGATTTGATTGTATTTTATTTAATATTCCATGTTTAGTTCAACTATGTGGTATTGGTTTCTAAGTTGAACCTATTGCTTTGAACTCAGGGTTTACATGTTTTGTCAAAATTTGATAAATGAGTGGCTTGTATGTAATTAGTGCCAATGACACTTGTATGAATTAATGTGAAAATACGCATCTTAGTGCTTGCATAAACTATTGTATTTACCTTGAAATTTTAGAATCAAAAGGCCAATGATTTGAAATGGAACATATGGATTTATAATGGCCTCTTTTCTTATTTTAAGACCATGAAATTCACTAAATGAAATATTTAAAAGAATAATGTAACACTATTTTAATTTTAGTTTATATTATTTCCCATGACCTTTATAATTTTCCCTTAAACCCATGGCTTGGTCTACAACCCTCCATGAATGGAAAAAAAAATTATATTTCAAAATAAGTTGAACTAAAATGCAAAAAATTAAAATTATCCTCGAAAGGGTGATTTTGAAAACCTCCACCATAAGTTTTCCATCCTATTTGGTATTGTATCAAGGCCTTGAAAAGGGACCAAAGGTATTTTTATTGTGCATATGAATGCCTAGTGCCTAGTTGGTAGTAGATAAATCACATGTCATCGCCCCCTTTAGCCAAATTTAAAAATATGTCCCCTTTTAGAGTTAATATCATTTGGTCAAATATGATTTATTATGTGTGTGTAAAGTAATTGAAATAATCACATAACACACACACCAATGGTCTTTAGGTAGAATTTAAAATTGGTATTTCATTTGTTGAAGTAGAATTTTATGCCTTAATGTTTTTATTTTGCCTTGAATTGTTTCTTATAGTTAATGTATGTTTTTGAATGAGAACTTGAGATTCCAAATTCTTGAGATACTCAAGAGTATCTCCCAATAGGATTCACCATTTTTTACTTATATAAAATGCCCAATTTTCATGTTGAAAATAGGGACCCTCTTTTTTTTAGTTGATCTGAATATTACCAAATCTGGTCTAAGGGACCTTTCATGTTTGAGAGTTTTCTTGGGAGTGGACTTTTGCATCTTTATGAATGATTAAATCTAATAAGTGTCTATGGATACTATGAGATTCATTGATAAATATTGAGTTAAGATATTTTAAATTGAAATCTTAGGCTAATGAATTTATATTGTGTTAGGTCTCAGTTTAAAAAATCATTTAAATAGTCCATTTATCTTTCACCTTTTAGGGTTTACTTGATTTATAAGTTGTGTCAACTCAGCTCGATCGAGCCTTTATCCATTGATCTAAGGTCCTTGTAACCCAAGTCACTTGAGTCATCTAAGTTAAATTATGCTAAGGTCCTAGTTTGTTAATTTAATTTGAGTAAGTTCAAAATAAATTATGTCTAAACCAATCGAGTTGAGTCAACCATATCTTCAAAATAAGAATTTGATGTCTTAGCCATTTTTCTTTGTTCTAAATCTATGTCTTGAGTATTTTTATTCCCCAAAGACCTTTCCACATGTCACTATACAATAGTTTACATTTTTTTATCTAGTATAAAAGAAATTTAAATCCAAAAAATTATTAACTTAAATTTTCCTTATTAGGCTCTAAAATCACGCTGTGTCACACAACTTAGTAACCCAAGATGACAAGGAATTAATTAAAATTTTAATAATTTTAAGGAATTTAAATCCTAATAATATATCATATGGTGATGGATTTGGATCCTAATATCATAGAGACTTTGATAATAATGTAAAATATTTGAAATGCCAAGGTATTAAGAGGTCATCATGTGGTAATTCCTTGGGAACTCAGGAGATCAGATTTATAGAAGACCCTAAATGAGCTAATAGTATCATGGACCTAAGGTCCCAAGAGGTCATAATATGGTAAATTAATAATATCCATGGGCCAAAGATACTAAACTAATTTAAGTATTGATATCAAAGTTTTGGCTCCCTAGGAAGATGCCACATGGCATCATCCTGCATGCCCAAACCAAATACCCAGTGTGACGAGGGGATATCATATGGAACCTTGCTGATGTCAACATTATTTTGAGATTATTTTTTATGGGCACATAAATATCACCAATTTTTAAATCCTTAACCTCTAGAATATTAATAATTTTCCTTGTGGCACTTAGTGGGATTAGAATTTAGTCATCTTGAATGAAAAAATGTAAAAGTCTTGAGGAAAATGATGATCGATTAAATGAGGAATTTTCATTGGTCAGGTGGGATTCCTAATAAATTTATTCTATTTTAGAATCCTTAGTATAAAATAATGATGTATTTATATGTGTTTTATGCATATGTAAATGCTTATGTTTGAATCAAAAGTTTATAAATGCAAATGTGTATGTCTAAATAGAAAAATCTTTCATTTATTTCTCACATTTGATCTAAAGTATTTTTGGTTTATGTGTTCATGATTTAATCATTTAAATTCATTTTCCTTTTCAATTCTTTAAAATAATTATGCTTGACCATTTTTTTAATATTATAGGTTTCATATCTTAATTTAGGTCATTAATTTGGATGTGTGTCCTTATCAAGGAATCTGAACCCTCAGCCAAAGCATAACATAGAAAATACAAAACTAAATGAAAGGTTATTTACAAATCATGAATCACAAGGAAAATATATTGAGTCAAAGTTTTTTTACAGTGATGAATAAGATTCATAAAACTACTCTAAATCAATGATAAAGTGATAGGTAGAAAGTGATGCATTGGATGACATATCCCAAGTAAATAAATTAGTGGTCAAAGAATGATGGTGTGGCCTCTAACTATAAATAATGAACATGATCTAGATATATCATAAATTCAAGAACCTCAAATTTATTTCCCCAATCATATATGAATGTTTGTAACTACCCCATTATTGGGTTGAATTGGAAATTGAGTGGCTAGCCCCCTTGTGTATATATTTTTTTGAGAGCCTTTCTTAGGGCTAGAATTTTTTAGGATTAGAAGATGTTATACCTAGTTATATCTTTGTAAATTGTAATAGATACATATAAAACAAAACATACTTTCATGCATTTTAATACTTTTTAGGATAAACTCTCCCATCTCATATTTTAGTTTTTTTGAAACATAATTATTTCTTGTACTTGAATGATTGTAATCAATAAATACTATTAATCAAAATGCACATATTGATATTTGAAATGATGTTCAGAGTTTAAATCTATCTCCTACACATGGATATGGTGCTTATTGTCTTTTAATCTTATCTAGTTATCTTCCTAGACTGTCACACCATCTTTATGTTGAATTTGTGCTAATTTTGGCTTATCCAAGGATTGGTTTTAGTGGGTGTTCTAAATCAGAAATTTTAAGAACAACTTCAGTATCAGTTGGGTGTTTATCTCTTTATCCCTTCTATTTTTAATTTTATTTATAATATTGGATTAATATAGCTTAAAAACAATATGAATATGAATTCTAATCTTGGTTTCTTAATTATACTTGTCATTGTTCAATATATGCACATGATAAATCTATTTAGAAATCAATTATTTAATTGTTATGATTATCTTAATAAATGGTGTTTTATATTTGAGGATATCCTGTGAGCACTATCTAGGGAACTTCCTACATGTTTCTTAATTTCTACATTAAATATATCATAGAGATTTAGTTTTCTAAAAATTCTCCCTTAAATAGAATGGTTACACATCATCCTACTAAGTGAATGTCATCATAGCAATACCTAGTACATATAGACCTTGGGAAATAATTTTATTTATGGGATATTATTCCTTTCAAGAGAGACAAAGTCTTACAAAATCTTTATAAATTACTATTGTGTCAAAAACATCATCAAAAAATGATTCAATAGAAAATTTGATAGTGAATGAGTTCTCAAATGATGAGTCCATGATATAGTACTTAGGGTCATATGAGTATCTCCCTTCCTTATATCATAAGAATAGGTTTACTCATGTCATCTATGTTCATACTTAATTTTGTGAGAGTGATGATAATAATGTCCAAGATAATGCACCTAATACTATTTATTTTTTACCTTTTATTATAGAATGATCCACTTTGCTAAATGAATAAATAATATAATATAATTATGGAACAAAAATATATCCTTTAATAGTACTATTTATTGAAATGATGCAAGAAGGATGAAGGAAAACACTATCAACAAATCATGCATGATTTCCAATAAGTACTTACTTAGGATTACTTAAATATACCTAAGATGGACCCATCGATGGTAGTGAAAAATATATTAGTGTATCTAGATGTAGATCTTGTTAAACAAAATATTTATAAAATGAGATGAAATTAAAAAACTCTTAGACTTATTATTCATAAGAGCTATTACAAATTTTAAGTGGGTTTCTAACATTGCACTTGTTACCAAACCTAATGTCATAATTTGATGTTGTATTGATTACCATGACTTAATCAAATCTTATCTAAAATATGACTTTTCATTACCTAACATCAATATGATTATTGATTGTACTATTGCATATGAAAAAAATCATTTATGGTTTGTTTTTTAGATATAACCAAATAAAAATTAACCCTACAATTTAGGAAAAAATAACATTTACTACTCCTTTAAGCACAATTTGTTATATTGTCATGCCTTTCAGACTAAAAAATTTTAGAGCAACATATCAAAATGAAATGACACACATTTTCCATCATTTTATTTAAGGATTATTTTGATGATTTACTTGAAAAATACAAACACTGCCAGGACCATGATACTAATTTATGACAAATATTTGAATGCTTATAAAAGTTTGTTGTGTGGTGAAATCTAAAAAAATGTGTTTTAAGAGTACCTTATAGAAATATTCTAGGGTAAATTATTTATTAATGGGGCATTGAGGTTGATCCAGAAATTTAAAATCTATTTGTAAAATTGCACTACTAGCTAATATAGATTAGTTATGATGTTTAAAAATAGAATTCATGTCATTCAATGTTTTGTTGCATAATTGGATGATAAAAAAATTCATTTCATTTTTTTCAAAAGAAGACAAAATTTGTGTGGGATGACATTTTCTAGAATTTTTTTTGATAATATTAGAGAATTTTTATCAAACCTACATATGCTCATGCAACCTATACTAGATAGACCATTACTCCTTTATATCTCAACTACTCATGAGGCCCTTGGGTCCCTATTGGCACAAAATGATGATGATCATAAAGAATGTGAAATGTATTACATCATTCATAAATTGGTTTATTATGAATGAAAATATACAACAATGGAAAAATTATGTCTAGCATTGGTTTGAACTATAAAAAAATTACAACACTACTTGCTTAACAATGAATTTCATGTTATAATTAAATAAGATCCATTAAATTTTATTATGAACAAAACCCACATAATGGGATACATCATAAAATGAGTAATGCAACTTATATAATTTGATCTCAAATTAATATCTCAAAATTTAGTAAAAGGTTAAGTTCTATCTAATCAATTAGTTGCATCTCCATTACTTGATCCTTTTCTATTATCAAAACTTTATGTGATAAATTTTAGGCATATAATATATCTTTAAACACTTGGATAATTTTTTTTATGGATCCTTCTGTAGGATAGGCATGGGTTTAGGTATCATATTTTTCACCCCTAAGGGTGAATACATGTCATTATCTTACATATTAGCTTTTCTAGAACCAATAATATAACAGAAGATGAGGCATTAATAATCGAATTATCAATCATAAAAAATCTTCCTATTAAGAACATTAATTTTTTTGGTGACTATTATTTTGTTGTTAATCAAATTATCAATCATTACCAAAACAAATAGGACCATTTACTACCATATAAATAAATGATTAATAAACTAAAATAGACATTTGATACATTCTCTATTGATAGTATTCCACATAAAGATAAATGTCATGCAAATGCAATGGATAGTGTGGCATCCTTAATGAATTTTGATATTAGTGATAATTTCATAAAATTTACCATGAAAAATTAATGAAACAATTCCATTTATTCAAATAAAATGGATTCCTTAGCAATTTTCACTATTACTCACAACTCTACAAATATAGAATGGTACAATATTATCTATAATTTCCTATATAAGGCTTACACACTAGAAAATTTTACATATAATGATAAATTGAAATTAAAAAAAGAGAGACTTCATTATATTATTATATGAAATGACTTATTCAAATAAGGTTTTGATTAGAAATCAATTCAATGTTTAAATAAAGATGAAGCCTGAATTGAACTCTTAGAAGTGCATGATAGTGAGTGTGGTGGATATTTTAGTGGCAAGTCCATATCCCAAAAATTATTACAAGGATATTTTTGGATTACCATGGAATAATAATGGGTTGATAATTCCAAATTAGGTCTACAGTGATAAAAATATAACAATTTAAACCATGCACCATCTCATGAGTTATAGCTAATTATCTTGCCATGGCCTTTCTCTTGAAAATAAACCCTATGTCCATTAGTGGACAAAAAATTATAATCACATAAATTGAATATTTTATAAAATCTGTGGATGTAATTCTACTTGAATTTAACATATGGGATAACATATGTAGGTTTTTGATGACTAATATTATTTCCTATTTTGGTATATATTCAATGATTATTAATGATAATGGATCCTCATTTAAAAATCAAATAGTGATATTATTTTGTATTGAATATAAAATCAAACATAACTTTTAGACACCATATTATCCATAGGGTAATGGATAGGTAGAGGAAAAAATAAAATTGTTTTAAAAACACTTGGAAAGACATTTGAATGAAATGATATAGATTGGCACCAATAAATGTTGTATGATTAATGGGCATATCACACTAGTGTTTGTACACCTACTCAAGCTACACCTTATTATTTGGTTTATGATATAGAGGTTATTTTACCAATTGAACTTGAAATACCTTCCTTACATGTTTCTCTCAAAGATATTATAAAAGATAATTAATACCATGAAAAGATATTGCATCAATTTGAATAGTTGAGTGAATAATGAACACAAGATAATGAAAACTTATATGTTTATCAAGGTTTTGTTAAGTGAGAATATAATATAAAGGTTTATCCATATGATATTGTTGTGGGTGACCTAGTACTAAAATAAAATCAAAATAACATAACATAAAGAAAGACAAAAATTGAAATTTCAAACCTAATTTATTAGGACCATTTACAGTTATATAATCATTTGGAAAAGGCATATACCACCTAGCTACACTTGAAGGAAAATCTATCAAAAATACCATGAACATTATGAATATGTGTAAATATCTAAATTAAAATATTCGAAAACTACTAAAAAAATAAAACATTCAAAAATCTAAAAATATGTAGTATTTAAATGTTTTATTAGCTCCTCGGCATATATGTTTTTGGTTCCATGTTGATATATAAAATATCATTTATTTTATGTATACACACATATGTTTCATGCATATTTTGAGTGTAATAAACACATAGCATGCACATGATATATGCACATACAAATGTTGGGTCTTCCCTCTACTCACATCATCAGTAAGTTGGGGGTATCTGCTTCTTTGATCATGATATCCTCAGCTTATATTAGTTTATGATCATTTTAAATTATCATGATTTATATTAAGAAATTACACATGCCTTTATCCATGTTTATATCTTTCATAATGTATTTGATATGCTATGTACTAAACATTTTTTTCTAACACATATATTGAGGGACTAGTATGATATGTTTATGTTGGTTGATTATGATTCTATATTTTTATTTATATCACTTCCTTAAATGTTTTATTTTATTGATATTGTCTTGTATTTTATTGATTGTTCAATCATTTTGATAGTCCCCATTACTTGTGGCCCCTATGACTCTATTTTCCTATTGTGACATCTCAACATGTCATAGTTTGTTGTATGTGGATACTTGAACATGTCATTGTATGCCTTTTGGACATTTGACCAAGTCATATCTCTTTGATTATGTATAATTTTAACATACCATTTGTATGAGGTATTTTTTGGATGGACTTATTACCCAGTTAATACCAGATTCTTAAATCTACTTAACATTAATTGTCAACCCAGGGTACATAGGTTTTTCAAGGATGTTAGCACTAAATATGCATTATTGATTCATAGGATAACTTAATTTATAGTTTTCATGCAATGAAATTATAATAATCCCACCATATTGATATACAAGGAAATTAGTATAATATAATTCAGAAATTCTTCACACTTATGAGTCACACATACATCACACTTTATATAATCAAACTAGTAATGAAATCAAGTCACACAACACACTTTAATCTAAGAAGGGTCAAGATATTCACTACAACTCATTTTTAGGAGGCCATCCTCATTTATAATTGAGTTTTGATCCTTCTTCATCAGAATTACAAAAGCTTCTTATAGAATCAGCCTTTTCATTACTCAAATCTGTAGCAATTAAAGATTGCTATAGTAGATTATAATATTTTAAAAATCAAAATACAATTACTTTCTACAATTCCATCCCATTAATCTAATATAGGTTTTTCCATTAAATACATAAGGTAGTTTATTAGTTACAACCGAAAATACTAAACTAAGAAAGGTACAAATACTTTGCAACTAGCCTAGTTAACCTTCAGGTGGTTAGTAACTTAATGTTACTTGTTTTTAGGCCCGACTAGGTAAAGGACAATATATGTTTATTGATTGTTTTACTTCTTTCTCTCCTTTCCATTGTCTTTGTCTTAATCATCCTTTGGCAGTGCATCCAAGTTTCTTTGCATGTGAGGGGTTTGTACATCCTTTATGGAGGATCCTCTTCAATCATTTCCTTTATTTATAAGATAGTTGGATGTGTCCTTGAAGGTCAATTAATTATTAGCATAGTAATGGTTTGTTCTGTGTAGTGGATGTGGGATCCTATAGGTGTAAGCCTATAGTGTCTATGGATAACCTATAAGTGAAATATTGTAATTACTATGAGAAACCTATAGGTTCTATAGGTAACCTATAGGTGGAAATCCTACAGCTTGGTAGTTGCTACAGGCTAGAATCCACTTTTACTATGGGCTTCTCTATAAGTTTTTTAACCAAGTAAGATTCTTGTAGTATTATTCTACCCCTTAAATGACTATTAAATAAGGTTACACAAGTATAATCTAATGAAATAAAAAACATCAATAATCCATAACACAACATGTGTATATTAATGCACACATATAATCATTAATTCATTCATTCATTTACATAAGTCATGGATAGTTATAGGGATTCATATAAGAAAAAGATATATAACTAGGTATGGATGAGGCTATCAATAGAAAAATTAGTGACTGCATCACACCCTCGTAATTAACCTTTTGCTTGTCCTCGAGAAAGAATTCTCTACATTTTGAGTCCATAGTATTTTCTAAAATCTAAGGGCTCAATATAACCCATCTTTTCAAAGGTATAAAAGTCTTTAGCATCATCTATTCTTTTCCACTTTTTCTTTTTTTGCTTCTCTATCAGCTAGCACATTCCCCTCCCAATCAGGAATTGGGAACCAAAACATGGGTGGATGAAACATCAACCCCAACCAACTAATCCTCATTTTATTGACAAGATTAATGTACATATATACTCTATGTAATGCTTATTTAAGTTTCTGAGGGTAATAAGGCTCTTTTATTTTCAAGGCATTTGAAAGCTCTGCCCATCTGTGAAAATAGAAAATAAAAACTTGTTTTTCATCTCCCTCTATGAGGTTCAAGTAGTGGTTCTATACCTCTATTTTTTTCTTTGTTACCCATGCTTATGGATTATTTACATTCATAAAAGTGATCCACTCATTTATTATAGCTTTTGAGTCACTAGATTCACCCCTAATCATTAGGTAGCCTCTTTTTCTTTCTTTTGATAGTCGTCAATCTATTTTTTCTTCTTATTTCATTGAGGATGTATGATGTAAATGAATTTAATTAGACATCCCCTAGGTATATATTGGGAGTAAAATTTGTGTCATGTGGCATAACATACGATGCATGCAAAACTCACTCAATTATGTCTAAAAATTAGGGTGAACATACCTATAGATCTTAAAGAAAGACTTAGGATCACATACCATGTAGGACTGATCACTATATATCCTATCATATTTGAATATGAGACACCTTTCCTCTAAGTATATATCATATACCCTATAGGATGAATTTAATTCCATTATATCAATGTTCTCATGCATGTTAGTGATCTTCTCTTTTAAATAAGTGATCTTAGTCTCAACCCTTTTTAGGATTTCCTTTAGATCTTCCTATTACTCCCTTGCTTCAACATATACTTTAAACCTTTGTATCAACTACTTATGATAAGTTTCATCATCATTTAAATTTTCTTCAAGAAAACTCAAAAGATCATCTATTTTACTTGCTAGCCTAGTATCTGAGATGAGTACATCAATCACTTCTTCTACCATAGGTGCTTTTCAGTGGTCACTACAAGAGAAAACCTATTTTGGAATGGTTTCAAAGATAAATTATTATCCATTATAAGTTCCTCTACAGGTACACTAATGTCATCTATAGGTAAGGTGGATGAAGCTACTACAAGCACTTCTAAGGGAGTTATTGCAGGGTCCTCTAATGTCCTTTCCTTACTTAACTCTTCTTCTATATATAGGCCTATAAATTATGCTACCCCCATAAGTGTTTTCAAACCTCTTTTGCCTTTTAACTCTACTATTTTTTTCCTCAACCTATATATCTCTTCCATGGCTTTTTCTAAATTTTAGAACTCCTAGTCATGAGGAACGGTGTCTTGCTATGTTTCTTCTTCCATGATCCTTTCTTCAAGAAAATCTTCTTCTTTTATAGGCTGATTTGACATTCTTAGTTCTTCCATATACCCTATTTGTTTGAGTAGATCAATGTCTTCCTCTATAAATTTGGGTTACTCAGGTGACTATATTTCCTCTTCCTTTACAAACTCTTCTTTAGTAAACCACTCTGTTATCTCAAACCCATCAGAGGTCTTATAAATTCTAAGCTCCTTCTTCTTCCCTTCATCCTCACTAATGTTTATAGGTGAGGATTCTAGGGTTGTCTTTTTTCTTTTAATTATATTATACCTCCTAGAAGGAGGTCTCTTTTTCTTTGATGTAGAGGGCTTCTTCCTTTTAGTCTATTTTTTAGGAGGGGCAACAATTGAAACCTCCTACTTTTCATGTGTAACTAGTGATGGAATAACTTCTTCTCCTTTTGGAGGAGCCATGGTGAAAGAATATAATTTTTGTGATGAAATAATTAGAATAGCATGAGAAGGAATATTCTTCCTAGTTTATTTTGGTGGACTTTCCTCCTCCATGTCTTTAGGAGGTATCACTAATTTTCTTTATCTTCTCCTGACCATAGCAAGTATAGGTGAAACTTTAGTGGCTATGGTCTTACTAGTTGTACTAGTGCCCATAATATCCTCTTGTGTTGTTTGTTAGACATGTCCCTTAGGAGACCCCCTCATTGTTTTCCTCTTCTTACTAAGATTCACCAGTCCTTAGGATTAGAAACTATTCCCAAGTAAGGTCAAGTTTAGTATTTCTTATTCCTTGTTTAACTAACAACTAAATCAGATAATGATGAGACAAGGATTTCTCCATCCCTCTTTGGTATTATTTATACATATTCTTTAGGATATTATATAAGTGGTTTAGGAAATTAATAGTTCTACCATGCCTTGAATGATTTAAAATTTTGAATTGTAGAGTATAGATCAAAGAGTACCTTCCTTCACATGTCAAATATTTGATGATATACAAGGCCACTTATCTCTAGGTTAGGGGTAGACTCAATCTCTCTATACCTCTATTTTTTAAAACTAGCCTTTCATTGTCTTGATATAACTATTGTCTAACTAGTTGGTCATTAGGTTTCTCTTCCTAGTTTTCACCTATTCTTGGCATCTCAGTAACCTACTTACCAGTTCTTCTATGACTAGAAATGTGATGCCAAATATTGTCACTTGTTCTCCTATAAAATAACTTAAAAATTATTTAGTGAG
The DNA here is from genome assembly GCA_037957365.1 of Torreya grandis. Classification (NCBI taxonomy): domain Eukaryota; kingdom Viridiplantae; phylum Streptophyta; class Pinopsida; order Cupressales; family Taxaceae; genus Torreya; species Torreya grandis. The sequence goes on from JARHVA010003090.1 coordinate 77,927, forward strand.
AGGTTCTAAAAAATATTGTAATTTCTAAAAATAGGTAGCCCATCCAACCTTGTTGAAGATGGCCCAACTGTCTGGGTCTCGTTGCAACATCTTGTGGTCAGAGGGTTCCCATTTTTGCTAGTTTATCTTCTTGTCAAAATTTTCAAACATATATTTCCTTAAAACACCCAATTTTTCCTTTAGATTTATGTCAATAGCAAAGCAATTTTCTTCAATAATGGTAGTTTTAGTTGTAGGTTACAATAATGTCTTGCTTAGATATTTGTTTGAATGAGCTATGATCTCGAAGTGGGAAATAATAAAACTGATTATTTTCCCCTATTATATATTGGTGTAGTTATGACACAATCATGGGATTTCAATTTCCATGCATAGATCATCTTGAAGTTCTTGTGATTGATTGCCCACAACATTGTACCCTCCCACGTGAATTTTCATTTTTCCACAAGTGACATTGTACGCATAAGATGCAAAGAGCTATAACAGGGTCATTATGTGGTCATGAGTGGTGATTTGGCATAACTCATGATAAGATTTAATGAATGATGTTTAATGATTAGATATGATTTTTAATATAATGTATGCTATATTAAAAAATAAAATGATTTTCTATGAATAAAAGATAGATTATACCTTTATAACTATTTATTCTTAGGGTTGTGACATATAAAATCTGCATGTGAATGTTTGTTGTAATGGAAGCTTAGCTTATTATTTCCTCATGTAATTATTAACCTGGTATTCATGATTGTGCTAAATTGTTACCCTTGGGTAATTATGTGATCATAGTATCCTTCCTTCAAATATGCCCTCAGCAACCTGAATGTAATCATGATGACTTGCAAAGGACTAAGTAGTGGTCTTGTAGTGGTATGAGAGACTCTTTCGATCCTTACACAAGGTGGTTATTATAGATATTTGTTTGTTATCCAAGACACATCCTTTATGAACATGGATGAGGGTGGGCGATGGAATTTAATTCTCTTGATCTCCTCTCTATGAGCCTATTGATGGCTTATTTCTCTTCTATCTTACTTCTAGTGAATGATGATGTTTACTGATGGAATCTTTATTTAGTGAATTTTTAATTTGGTAATTAGCTATTTTATCAAACTTGGGACCTATGATTTATAAAATATCCTAGATCTCTCTTATTTACATAGTGAAATTATTTTCCATGAAGTGGCCAAAAGGTAAAAATGGTTCTTTTGTGTCCTTGGAGCCATAAATTTTGGCCTGTAACATTCCAAATGGAGATTGGAAGTGTATGCCTTTATTATAGAACTTACTTTGTTATTCAAGGGTATGTCCATTAATTAACAATTCTTGAAGTTTATTCTATAATCTTCCTTCACTCCTTCTCTAGCTTGTCTGGTGTCTTTCATGAATTTTTTAATAGCCCATAGCCAAAGCCATATCTCATAGTTTGCAAGGAATTAACCTGTAGCTACTAGAGAGGTGTATATAGGGGTTAAGATGTACCTAAAAAAACTATAGGTTAATCCCATATCCATTAAAAAAAAAATTTAGTGGTGATAAAGGTGCCCATAACAACTTTAGAATAGCTCATAATAAAGGTGCATGTAGTAGTTATGAAGATGCCCTCAATAGCTCTAAGGGTACCTAGAGCCCCCTTTTTCTAGAGTTATTTCTTGCCTATAAAAACTACAAGTTGAACTTGTAGCTACTAAAGGTTGAGGATGGAAGAAATTATAAGGAAAGATGTGTTATAGGAAGATAAGTAGTTTTGCTCAAAATGATTCTATATTATCCATTTTTTGTTTTTACCCCTAAATAGCTAGCAAATTGGTTTTCTCCCCATAAACTACCAACAATGCCCAAAAGGGTTTTCATTATTGGATTTTTTTAATTTTTTAATTATTTTAATGTTTTTATTATTATGATTCTAGCTACTACCTTAGTAGAATGTTTATTCTGGCTCCTTGCCATGTCAACTATGAGTTTGATTGATCAAGGACTATGTAAAGATCTTAGTCTTCATGCTAGAGGAGAGCTAAAATGTCCTCCTATCCTTATTCATTTACTTGTTAGATGGTTCTCCCTATGGTTTGTGAGACATCATGCTAATCTAACACATCATTTAATCTATTTTGTAATTACTTATGTACTTGCTTGGTAATTCTCCTAAATGAGTGGCTTTTGTACAATTTTAGCCTGTGGCCATTGACCAATACATATAATCTTACTAGATCAATGGTCCAAGTTTTCACTGATCCATTGTCATGAACATTCTCAATCTCAAATGGACCAAGCCATATGATCTAGAGTTTTACCTTGTGATCCTTATATTTTGAATAAAAAAGAAGGGTCCAATCTCTTGCATTAAATTATCTAGTCTTAATATACCTATCATGCCATCCAATCTATTTTTGTTATACAAGTTCTATGTTTTTCAATGCCTACATTTTATATTCATATAAGGCATTAATTTGCATAAGCCTTTATTTATGTGCTTCATATATATCCATTTCAAGTGCTAATGTTATCCATAGGGTCTTGTGCTCAAATTCAATTGGCAACATAAGATTCTTTCTATAGACCAACTCATATGGGGTGAAGCTTATAGTGGTTTTACACATGATTATGTATGCCCAAATAGCTTTAACAAGTCTAGACTCTTAATACTTATGAGACATACTAATAGTCTTGGTCAAAATATTTTCTAACTTCTTATTGGTGACACCCACCTATCCATTGGATTGTGGATGATATGGAGTTGATTTCTTATGCCTAATCTCATATTATTAGACAAGGGTTGTAATTAAACCAACACTAAATTATGGTCCTTGATCCTTGCATATATTTCATGGCACACCATATCTTGTGAATATTTATTCATAAAGGAAAGCTACCACCTTTTCATCCCTGGTATGTGTAAGAGCCTTTACTTCCATCCATTTAGTGACATAATTAGTACATACAAAGATATACTCTTTTTTATTTTATTTTATATCAAAAGGTCCTACAAAATCTAGGCCCCTTTTTTCAAATTGTTCAAGAACCATTTGAGGTTGAAAAAGCATTTAATCTAAATGTGTGGGTTTCCCCATACATTGCCATATATCATAATGAGTTGTATACCTTATTGCATATTTATAGAGTGAGGGGAAATAATACCTTATATTCAATATTTTTACTACTTCACGCTTGGCTAAAAAGTTCCATCCACAAGGTTCATCATGGTAAGCTTTGAGGATGTCTGGAACTTCATCTTCTCTAAGACATATTTTGATGATGGAGTCAGTCCCTATATACAAAGTAAATATGGATAGCTAGGAATACCTACCACTTTTCTAAATCAAAGCTCTTTTTTGTTTAGGGAGGAAGTGTTGTGGAAGTAATCTTATTACAATGTAGATAGCAATATCAACATAACAAGGTGTGGTAAGGGTGAGGGAGAACATGTGCTCATCTATAAATTAATCATCCACTATGGTATCCTCTTGAGGGGATTGTATTCATGATAAGAATTTAACCATGACATTATCCTTATCAAGATTATCTACAATAGTTAGATCAAATTCTTGTGATAAGAGCAGCCATCTTATCACTCTACCTAAGAAAACTAGTTTGTTCATAAGGAACCTAATGCCTACAAGGTTTTTATGAATAAATACTTGGTATCTTGTTATGTAGTGACTTAACTTGTTGATAACATAGAATACTGCCAAGAATTTTTTTAGTGATCATGTAAATTAATTCTTCTATCTATAGATTCTTGCTTACAAAATATATGGCATAGTTGAGTGCTTCTTATTTAAGGTAATATCTAAAGTGTCTATGTGAATATGGAATGGAAGATTCCAATTAAGACCACATAGAACTGGGGTGATGGTCAATAATTCCTTCAATTATTTGAATACTACATCATAGGTAGGAATCCATATGAATTTAGCATATTTAGTTAGGAGATTAAATAATGGTGTTGTTACTTTACTAAAATTATTGATAAATCTTGTACAGTAACTAGCATGTTCTATAAAACCCCTGATATCCTTCTATTTTTGAGGTATAGCCAATTTTTTTATTATGCTAATTTTTGTAGGCTCAACATTGATTCCTTCAATAGATACATGGTGACCTAAGAAAATTCCTTCTATCATTAGCATGTAATATTTATTGTGGATTAAGGACAAATATTTTTCTTGATAGTGTTGTATTATGATGTAAACCGCCTTTGCCTTAGACTGCAAACAACATTATAGATGAAGGCGTTGTTCTCTAGCAGTTTTAGGGGATAAAAATCTCCATTCCTTCCTTAACAATCACAGCTACTACGAAACAAGCAAACATAACTGATCTGATGAGTATATATATATATTGTACCAAGGCTGTATTTTGTAGTGAACTGGACAAGCAAGATGTTATAAGAGGGATGTAACCATTTTTTTAACAATAACTAGAGCATTTGCCATGTCAACACAGGAATTACATATAACATTGGCCCCAAATTCTACTAGATTTTCATCTGGTTTTGTTAGGCAGTTGAGGAATAATTCCAACACATTCAACTTACAAAGAAAATTATAATTCTAGGGATCATATACAAAATTTTGCCTCTTACAATTGTACTTACTTCATAAGCTTCTCCCTTGATACAAGCGTATCAATTTCGATACACTTGGAATAGGTTCTTGGTGCTCAAATCCATTTTCAGGCTTCTGGACTAAAGCAGACAATGTGAATATAACGTGCCCTCTTTATATTGCTTCTACATGTCGAGTAGAATAATTGTTTCCATCACGATTGTCGTTCCAAGCAATGAACCTAGTTATCAATGCTCTCACTACAATTTTGGCTACTTATGTTATTAGTTGATTCAGTGTCACTTGATGATGGCAGTATTTTTTTATCTCCATTTCAATAATTAGCTGGTGGATATAATCTTCATAGTGATTTGGTGCACAATTTTGAGTCTTGATGGCTGCATCAAAGACAATTTTCGAACAACAATAGCAAACCTTGATGGATTTCAATAATACGCTCCATTGCCATGGCCTAACAAATATCCACCACCTAATGTTCAGGTTTCACCACAAAAGAAAGGCATCTTGTGATTTCTTTATCAACAGCCGATGGTCAATTCTCCTCCACATCAGCTTCGGCCTTTCCACAGGCTCGGCTCAAATCAACCTATACATCATATGACCCTGTCTTGGAATGCATATGGCTGCAATATCTTTTAGTTGCTCTAATTTTATTTGCAAATAACAAATGCCACCAATGACTTCAAAGAGGCCAGGTTCAAGTCTTGCGCCTTCCCAATATTAAACCAACGCATTCAATAAGAGCTTCTCAATATTTCGGTGTATTTGCAAATACATGGTTATCACATACAGTCAAAGAATTTACAAAATAAATATGCCATCCTCAAGCGGCTTAGTTCATGTATTAAATGTATCTGACCTGGCCCGATGGCTTTGTAAATAATTGTAATGTTTAACACATTTAAAAAGAATGTCCAGCATAACATTGAGATGGCCAGGTTGTAATTAATTCATTGGGCAGCCCAGCCGACATAGACACACCCAAAATTACAATTAATTAGAATTACAGTCAATTTATTTAATATAAAATATGGCCCAGCCAACAAGATATGTGGCGAATGATGAAAACAAGTGTTTGTTTGGCTCAATCATTGAGTGCCCAAGCTGTATTAAATATGTTGAAATGCCCAGAATTAAAAATATAACATTTAAGCGGCCTAGATTTGTATTAATTTCAATGCATAACAAAATGGCCAGAAATCATACGCCTAACAACTTATAACAATGCCTCTTCGGTCTCAGAAAAACAATCTCCTCATAAAGAACTCACATTCATTTATAAATCAAAATAAATACACACCTATATTAATATATACCAAAGGTTATATGCCTTGTGTCTTCTGTGCTGCCTGTCTTCTTTCTACGCCTCTGCTCTTCTCTCTACATCCTTCTATCCCCTCTCCTTCTCTTCTTCATTTCTACCTTCTTCTCTTGAATGAGAGAGCCTTTTTCCTCTCTTCTTCTACGTACTTTCCTATCCTCCTTACTGAATTTCTTTTTGTTATATTTATTTTCCTCTCTAACTTCTATGCCAAACTTGGCTTAAGAAAAACAAAATACAGTTTTTAATTTTTAACAACATGCCCAGGTTGAAATATTTTCAACCACTCCTTGATTTTCTCAACAGCCCCACATTTACCTTTTTTTTTACTTTTACTTTTTACATTTCTCCTTAGATAACATTTGAGAGGCAAAATACAATAATTTGAAATTCGTTGCAGATGCTCCTGCATCATATTACTTTCTTCAGGTTATTTAGCCACTCATCTAAAGTTTCTTCATAGACAATGAAGTCATCCATGTAAATTTCTATATATTCATTAACCAAATCTAAAAAGATACTCATGATAACCCTCTAGAATGTTGTAAGAGTGTTGTATAACCCAAAATGTAATCTAGAATAATAATAATCACCCCAAGAACAAGTGAAGGTGTTCTCCTAGTCCTCAAGAGTAATTATAATCTAGTTGTAACCACTGAAGACATCCAAAAAATCAAAATATTTTTTACTTACTAGTGTGTCTAGCACTTGATCAATGAATAGTAAGAGAAAATGATCCTTTCTAGTTTTTGTATCAAGTTCCCCTATAATCTATGCAAACACACCACTTTTCATTTTTCTTTGGTACAATTACAAATAGTGAAACCCATTCACTATTTGAGATAAATCTAGTGGTCAAGAGCTTCTATAATTCTACTTTGACTATTTCTATAAGCATTGGATTCATCCTACATTATGGTTGTCTAATTAGTTTAAACTCCTCTTTTATATATATTTAATGTGTGCATATTTCTAGGATAATTCCTTGCATATCTTCATAATCCCATGTAAAAGTGTTTTGGTTTGCATGCAACATGCTAACTAGGCACATTTCCTCATTTGTCTCCAACTTTATATTAATAAGTAATGTTGTTCTTAGAGAAATTATAATTTTCTTTGTGAGTGATTTAATCATTTATAAATATCTAATGGATCTGGTTTGGCTATAACTATGAGGTAGTAGTTGATAGAATGTTTCCTTTATAGATGCAATAGATTTATCTTCTTCCTAGAGGTTAGCAAATAGGCACTTTATGCATTATAGGTTATTGGGATCTTGAAGATTAGTTTGGTAATTATTCTAGAGAATACTTAAGAGAATTGTATCTTCCTCTTGATCAACCAAGGTGCATGCATAGTCTATGGTGAATATAGGAATCAAGATAGGTCAGTTTGCCTCATCTTATTCAACCTATAATGTATGCTCTGGTTCCAAGCATGGTTGTGTTGGAGGATAGAGGAATAACTTATTAGTGTGGTTTCCATTGGATATCAACATGTTACCTAATCTATAGCTAATGAAGGCATCTAATATGAAAATCTAAGGTCATCCTAAGATGAGAGGGTATCCACCCAAATTAGCCTTTGGTTGTAGCACAATGAAATCTACAAGATACTCCCAAGATTCTATAGTAATAACAAGATATTCAATGACTCCTTCTAGTTTGACTATAGACCTATCAACCATTTACAATATTGTAGATATAGGATGAATATTATTCATCTATAATTTTTTCATGGTTTTAATTGTCATTACATTTATTTTATCTCCTAGGTCTATCAATGTATTGGATATCTACTGGTCATGGATCTAGACTGTTACTATTCGGCATCCTGGATTTAAATATTTCTTTGGTAGGGTGTTTCCTAACATAATGTTTTCTAGCTAGTGAATCACATGCACTATATTAGGATCCTTATTATTCCTTCTAGGTTTATGTAGACATAGGTCTCTTATAGATTTGGAATATATGGGCACATCCTTGATGGCCTAAAAGAGAGAAATTTCAACATAGATATTCTTGAGATGCCCTATGAAGTCAAATTTAGGGTTAGTTGTGTGGCATTGAAGGCTAAGACATTTTGGAAATGGTGGGGTTGCTTCATCAATAACTTTATTTACTAGTTTAGAAAGTTTTTATGGTGGTGAAGATGGGTTAGCATGATCTTCTAAAGTTTCTTGAGTTAACTCTATCATTATGGGTGGGGATGGGGGTGGTATAACTTTTCTTGAACATAGGTGAACTTCATTGAAGTTCACCATATATGCTGGCTACTAAATAGATTCAGTACTAAATATCAGTTATACTAATGTATTTGTAGGATTTTGTATGGGTTGGGTAGGGAGTTGATTAGGCTTGGGTGTAACATATGTATTAGGCATAAGAGTAGGAGGTTGTTATTGTTGTTATGAAGGGAATCCTCTCTGATAGTTTCCCTAGGGCTGATTAGGTCTCTAGGGCTACTACTACTAGTTTATGAGGGGTGGACCTTAGGGTGGCTACCAAGCTTGTATCCAAAGTGAGGATACATTTTATGGAGGATAATAGGAGGTGGAGGGGTGTCTTGTGTGAGGTGGCTACCTGTTAGGATTGGGAAGTGGGATGTTCATCCATGGACTAGTCTAATTAGGAGTAGTATTTACAAATTATGAATTAAAAAGGGTAGAATTTATAAAAGGTGGATTTTGTTCCATACTTGGATAAGATGGTCATTAAACCCATAGATTTATTTGTACAACATAGAAAGCTTGGTCTTCATATCCTCTTATAGTGTGTAGCTCTACTATTTCTAGTTTTTTAGATGTGATGCTAGCTACTTTAGTCCAAACCTCATGACACCTACATACTATCTTCTTATTCTTACAATTTGATCAGTAGATGGTCAAATATTAATCCAAGGATAATTTCTTTTTCCTTCTATTTAGACTATCTATTTTATTGTCCAAGTGACTACTGATATCCTATTTCATGTCTTGTAATAGGTTACTAACTTCAGATTTTGATAGGCCATTTGTGGCTACTAGTGGATGTTTTTTGCCTTGAACTTTATTTATGGCATATTTGGAATAATTTTTGCTCAGATCTTTGATGTCTGTTAATTTCATTTAGGAAATATCTCCCCCACAAATTAGGTCCAAGACTTCCAAACAATCTTCTCTAACTCCTTTTAGGTAGATGATTTTTAGAGGCTCTTCTCCTAGTGCACTTCGCTTGACTTTTTGTACACTAAACATGAATCATTTGATACAATATTATAAGGATTCATATTATTCTTGAGTCATTTTGAAGATGCCTTTTTTTATATAATTTCTTCCCATCCATACTCTTGATACTTAGAAAGAAACTTCTTTTCCATGTCTTCCCATTTGTGGACTGAATCACTACCCAATCTCATAAAAACCATTAAAGTGTTGAGTCTTTGAGGGTGGATAGAAAAAGTTTCAATTTATATACATCCTACATATAGTCATAACTTCTATAGAGGATATCAAATTCAAACAAAAATGTGTTCAGGTCTTCTAATAATGTACCTCTGAAATTGGGTAAGGCTAAGACTAGGATATTTTCTTTTATGTTTGGAGCCCTATTGTCTTTTACAAATTATCCTTCTCTATTCATGATGGCTTTTCTTGTGATATGGATACCAAAGTTACTCAGGATCATGTCCTCAAAATTTTTATCAGTCTCTTGGTTAGCATAATAGTAAACATTTATCTACTGATCCATAGTCTTTTTATTGGATAAAAGGTTTGAAGACTCTCCTAATATTTCTTTGATTTATTCAAGAAAACCTTGTTGGAATGTTGTTCTGATGTTACTTTTTGGAGTTTTTGGTTCATGTAGTTATTTCCATTCATTTCTTCTTACTAGCTCAGCTAATGTTTCCTCTACTTGTATTTCCTCTTTTAAATCTAATAGTAATGTTTCTGCAAGCTATCTCCTTTGATTTTTAGTATTTCCTTCTTCAAGAGCCCTCTAGCTTAAGGTATATTTTTTATCAAGATTCTTAGTTGATGTAGGTATTTGTGGTTATTTTTTGTTAGAAACTTGTGGTTTATTTGGTATGAATCTCCCTTGAGAACCTCTTGCTTTTTGCATAAACATTGGGCCACTCCTTCAAATGTCATGTCCCTTCATGCATAGTGTTAGTTTTTATCTTTCTTATTTTTATGTTTTAGGGGTTATTTCAAAATGAGAAAAAATAAAATGCATAAAATAGAAAAAAAATGATGGCATCCGAAAATTGAAACAACAAGAATTGAAATTTTATCTCTAGAAAGTAGTAAAATTATTTAATGAAAGTAGGAAAGTTACTCTAAAAAGCAAGAAATGTAATTAGTAAAATTAAAAAAAAAACCAATAATGGACAACCACCCTAACAATGATGCTAAAATGTTGGACAAATTTATTACCTAATTAATACCAAATTCTTAAATCTTCTTAACATTAATTTTCAACCCAAGGTACATAGTCTTTTCAAGGATGTCGACACTATATATGAATTATTGATTCATAGGCTAAATTAATTTATGGTTATAGTACAATGAACTTATATTGATTTCACCATTTAGATATACAAAGAAATTATTATAATAAAATCTAGAAAATTTTCACACTTATGAGTCACACATGCATCACATTTAATATAATCAAACTAGTGATGAAATCAACTCACACAACACACTTTAATCTAAGAAGTGTCATGATCTTCACTACAACTCCTAAGGGGGGCCTCCTTATTCAGAACTAAGTTCCAATCCTTATCTAAGAGACTTAAAAATTATTCTTATTGAATCAATGTTTTCATTACTTAAATCTTTATCAATTAAATATTGTTATATTATATTACAATATTATAAAAATTAGAATTTAATTCATTTTTAAAATTCCATTCCCTCAATCTAATCTAGTTTATACCATTAAATACTTAAGGTATTTTATTAGTTCCAACCAAAAACACTAAACTAAGAAAGGTAAAAATACTTTGCAACTGACCCAATCAACCTTTAGGTGGTTAGTAACTTAAAGTTACTTATTTTTAGGCCTGATTGGGTAAAGGAAAATATATTTTTCTTTGTTATTTTGCTCTTTCTCTCCTTTCCATTGTCTTTGTCTTATTCATCCTTTAGTGGCACATCTAAGTTTATTTGCATGTGAGGGGTCCATACAGATATTATGTAAAATTCACTTCAATCATTTACTTTGTTTATAGGATAGCTAGATGTGTCCTTAAAAGCTAATTACTTATTATCATAGTAATGGTTTATTTTATGTAGTGGCTATGAATTCCTATAGGTGTAAGCTTGCAGTTGCTAAGGGTAACTTGTAGGTGAAACCCTACAATTGTTATGGGTAACCTATAAGTGAAAACCTATAATTGTTATAGGCTAGAATCCCCTTTTGTTGTGGGCTTCTCTATAAGATAAGGTTACACAAGTATAATCTAATCAAATAAAAATAATCATTAATCCATAACACATGTATATATTAATACACACATATAATCATTAATTCATTCATTCATTTCCATAAGTCATGGATATTACTAAAAAGTCATGGATAATGCCAAAAAGGAATGATCTCCACACTTATTCAATACTCAAAATTTTCAGATTATAGTTGGGGTATGTTATGGAAACATGTTATCCACACTTACTTTAGTTCTCATATTATCTATATTAACTATGTGCATGTCTTGGAAACATGGCTTCCACACTTTGATAAAATTTCAAAATTGGCCAAATTTCATAGTTATATGATTTAGATACACATTTTTGGAAATATTTTATACATTGGTATCATTATTATACCCATTCTTCATTTTGATACATATATGAGGTGCATATGCCATGTGAAGGGCACCTAAATTTTTAAAATAAATTCATCTTTTAGATTTCAAATATTACTATGGACTATTATAATACCTAAATTGGACTTTTACAGACTTTTATTGAGCCAATCTACTATAGTAGTTGGTTCACCCTTTTGACAAGGTTGATGTAATTAAATCACTAAATAATAACAATTTTATAAGTTAGAAATTATTAAATCATATAATAACTATATTTATAGTATGGAGTGATTAAATCATCCTCACTCACTAGATATATAGTATGATTTGATTGGATCACTTACATTTTCTAGGTAATAATTATGATTGGGTTACACGATTGAGATAATATCAATGGCCATGTTGTAACTCACATTTTTGCCTATGTTGGGGAAATATTTTCCTTCAAACTACACACACACACACACACACACACACACACACACACACACACACACACACACACACACACACACACACACACACATACATATACATATATATATATATATATATATGTATATATGTATATATATATATATATATATATATATATATATTGTATATGTATATGTGTGTGTGTGTGTGTGTAACACACACACACACACACACACACATATACATATACAATATATATATATATATATATATGTATATATATAGATAGATATATATATATATGTATATATATGTGTGTGTGTATGTATATATATATATATACATATACATATATATATATATATACATATACATATACATATATATATATATATATATATATACATATACATATATATATATATATATATACATATACATATATATATATATATATATATATATATATCCACTTGAAGGTTCCAAAAAATTCGTAATCTCATCTCTAAGGTTTTATAAGAAAACATCTCTTTAATTCAAAATTCCAAAAAGCAAGATTGTTGCATCAACACATAGGTGTACTCATAACCTTGCTCTCTTTAATTTCAATCATTACAAATTATTTCAAATTAAGATTTCATACACTAATTATATATTGTAACATTATATTGGTTACAAGTCAGTCACTAGAAAATCACTCAAATGGGGATTGTATATATGGGAAAGTGAAATTAATCTACAAATTAATCCTATCTCAGAGAAGATAAATTATACTAGTCCTTCCACTTGTTGGTAAATTTAGAAAATCAGGTTCATGACCAATATGGATTGTCTAGACCTAACAAAGAGGTATATTACGACACAATATCACTAGAGAGAATTACAAATCCTCTAGTCAAGTAATACCACATAGTAACCCTAGCTAGGTCCTATGTTTTCTCATGAAATTAAATGACAACGTAAAGTAAAATATAACCTAGTGTTCACCAAAGTATGTGGCATAAAATAGGAGTAATAAACCTAAAAGTAAACATGAAAATAAGAAATCTATTCAAGTCAATGTAGAGTTAATCCTAATACATAGAGAGAGAAACATATTCATAAGCTAACAAATGTATATGTATCTACTTAATAAAGAGGAGTAAGAGTTAGGAATACTTGCCTTGAATATGAACCCATCGAGCCTTAATATCTCCTTTGGATAATGGTGTTTTGTAATATGTTGTTATGTATGTTGAAGAAACTAAGGATGGACAATGGACTACAGTTTATCTAAAGATCTCCTAATGAATCCCAAGTTTTCACAATATGATATTATTCTCTCCAAGTGTATTATAAAACCCTAAATAATTTCTCCTCCAATAGAATTGTGGATAAGAAAATGTGAAAAAATGATTATCTCTTTCTCTTTATATATGAAATGGAAAAAAGTATGTGTTTATATAGTTTGATCTAACCCTAAAATCCTCTAAATTTCTAACAGACAAATTTGGCTTAATTGTCCCTATTATTAAATAATTGAAGTAGTTAGGTCCCAAACTAGGTCAGTTAAGGCCTAACTCTAATAATACATTTGTATTTTAAGAATAGGGTTGAACCAGGCTGACTTGGTTTGATAAATGATAAAAATAGGTTTTGGATTAGGTAGTGGTTGTTTGAGGTAGTGAATTTGTTAGAGGAGTGTGTATGCGAGGCATCAAAGCTTAGGGAAATGTATAAGATAGGTTTGTGTTGGTTTCAAGTGGTGGTATAGGGAATAACTATCTTGTAAAGCACTAATAATCTACCCACCCTTTCTCAGTGCACCCTTTAAGACATGCACTCAAAGAGATTGAGACTCAATGATTTTCTACAAGAGAGAAAACTTTAGTAATTGATAAAATTTAAAAATATTATGTTTATATAGGGATCACACAAAGATAAGGTGTGTTATACATACCCAATACACCTTTCCTTTTCTTTAAACTATAAATTTCATTACTAGATTAAAGGGGGGAGAATTTAGACACTAAATATGAACTATATAGTACTTGAGTCTTGTACATTTTAAAAACACTTGTCATGGCTAAACCCTTTAGTTCTAATAGATTCTTTTTTGAAAAAAACTTTTGTTCACTATATCTTTATGATAAATTAATTATCTTTTATCTAGACCATTTTTATTATGATGATCATGTATTCTATACAATGCAAAATTCTATAACCCTAATCATTATCCTTCTCTACTAGTTTTGGACTTATACGCATTTTCTAGGTTCTAGGACACTTGTGTCCCAGCCAAACACCTATGTTGATGTAGGTGTCCCTTTTCTAGCTAAGTTTATAGTGCCCAAAATCAATCCAAATTGATAATGTAATGTATCCTTATAGTTTTCCTAAGTACTTGAGTGTGAAATATTTTTAAAAGGAATTTTTATATATACAAGAACAACCCTCATTCATTTCTCACCAAGAAAATACCAATAACTCACAAGGTAACTTACCAAAACATTTTCAATCAAGAATTTAAGTGAGAAAATGTTTCCTATTCATCCCTATTTCCATATCAATAATAGGGGAAATATCCCCACAAGTTTGAATTATTGAAGGAACATCACATGAGACATATTTGTAAACTTACAAGATAAGCCACTATATGTACTTGATTATCACACATTTGGTCCTTACGCATAAAAAAAAAAAAAACATGTAGGTGATAAATACATAAGTTTTAGGCCCTATTAATAGTATTGGCTATGTAGGCAATGTGCATTAATATAAGGGTCCTTATGGGAGCTCGACATTGTATGCCCACTAACCCATTTTTCCCATAATCACTCCAAGGGTGAAGAATCTAGGGTTTAATAATTTGAAGAAGAGTGGTATACTATGCACATGATTTGTATATAAAATAATAAAGGCAATAAAAAATTATAAGGATCTATTTGGTCACATTCAATTACAATAATTATTTTGTATTGAACACCTACAGCTAGTTAATAAAACAACATCAATACAATTGTCTAAATCCAACACAAGCATCTCAGGCCACATTTTGTAAAATTATAAAATATTATGATTCTTATAGGATACTTACTATCCCACTTCCATCTTGTTTTATCCTAGATATACATGCACACAATAAAATATATAAATACTCTTGTTTTTTAATGCATTTCAATATCAATCAATAGTTGTACTTTTTAATTTCATCATATCTCAATATTATAAATTTAGAGTATTTTTTTATCTAATTTTGTAAATTAATAGGCTTGATACATACATACATACAGACATACATACATACATACATACATACATACATACATATATATATATATATATATATATCACCTTTGTACTTATGCATTTCTATATTCTTAACCCTAGATATATCCAGATCTCATTTTAGGGCTAAAAATATTCAATGATATTACACCTTTCTCAAGCCATTAAAGGTGAAATTGAAGTTTTAATAAGGTTTTTCACTAACAGGGATAAATTTTTTATTAAATAATATTCTCATAAGTAAAGCATACACAATAATAATAACCATACTTTATTCTTATAAGGAATCATACACAATAAGAATAACCATAATTTCTCCACATTGGAATAATTTAAGATTTGAAACCTAAGGAAATCATCATGTATTTCTTGGTTGAGTATTACCATTTAATACCAGATTTTATTTATAAGTAAATTATGAAAATAATATAAATTATATTTATTATCCTATTTTTTTTTTAAGATACACAGTCATTGAGGATTCTCACAATCAAAATCAATATAATTTAGATAGCCAAGAAAACTTTTTTTACAATTTGGATAGCCTACCAACAATAATATTTTCAAGCATAACATTCAAAGAAATAATACATAAAACAAATAAGTGATAAAAATATAGAACAACCAATATATATATACTTCCATTCTAAGTTATTTTTTATGAATAACCCTACATAACATGTGTATTAAAAATTTCATGCTAGAGAACTTTATGTTTCCTTTTAGTTGAGGTGAATGTGAAAATTTCATGAAACAAGACATGTTATAACAATAAATCCCCTTCATTATATAATGAAATATAAACATGAAATAAAACTATAACACACATTCAATGATTAAGGTAGTTTTTTAATCAAGAGATGAATCTTGTATAAATTGGTACCTTTGCATTTTAACAAAAATAATATGTCAACACATGATGGAAACTATTATGAATTAAACAAAATACTACTCATCCATGAGAATTAAGTTTATTAACTCCATAATATAGTCATTAATAATGCCCAAATTTATTTTTAGTCCCATAACAATAACCAATAATCACATGAGGAACTAGAAAGCTTACTAAATGATAAATATAAACCCAAGTTAACATACAACCATATGATGAATTAATTCAAAGAAAACATATTTATCATAAGGATCATGACATAATATAAGTCACTCCATTAATAATAATGGCATGCAATAATTTGAAAATGTTAAAATAGATCATATGTGTAACTTTGTCAACATAAATAACCTAAAAGGATACCAACCAAGGTCGCATGATTACACAGGATCATCAATGTTCTTGTAATATGATTTACATAAAATAACCCAGCTGTCAATCAGTCAAGTCACATTAATGCACATGTGCCTTTATAAATCAAACTCAAGCCAAGGTTTTATATGTGTGTGTGTGTGTGTGTCTATATATGTATGTATGTATGTATGTATATGTGTGTGTGTGTATATATATATATATATGTGTGTGTGTGTGTGTGTGTGTGTGTGTGTGTATGTATGTATGTATGTATGTATATATATAATACATACATGCATGCATGCATGTATATGTGTGTGTGCGTATTATGCATATTATATATATATATATATATGTATATATATATACAAATAGCTATGTATATATATACATATATATATATACATATATATACATACATATACATATATATACATATACATATACATATATATATATATATATACATATATATATATATATATAGACACACACACACACACACACATATGTGTGTGTGTGTAGACACATACACATACACACATACATACATACAAATATATAGATATATAAAAGGTTATGGGTATGTTATTATTGACTATGACTTAGTTTTAAGATCAAAGAATATACTTAAGTGCTCAGAATAAAACTCATTTCACATACATGTACACCACATGTAGGTAATGGGAATAATCAACCATATTAAATATTGTATCACTATATTTACAAGATTAAAATCAAATTAAAAACAATATGAAACCTTTCCATGGATGATCTTCTTATTTTAACTAAATCAAATACACACAAAAATGAGTATCAAGAATGATCAATACTAAAAAATTATAGTAAAATAAAGTTTAATAACAATCCAAACTCAATTTTGTTTTATTTTAGTTAATAGAACTTATGGTGAATTGAATAATTAAAAATATAACATACTCAAATGTTTGAAATAATCTCAAAATCCATACATTGAAATTCAAGGTCTAATTTAGTGCACAAAAAAAAAATTGTTATTGCCAATAACATGATCCAAATATCCAAACCCTAATTGGAATGTTTTGATTAAGATCAAAATTAATGATGGTATTGATGCATTTAACTAAGGGTACAAATATTGAGGAGAGAGTGAAATTAACAAGGTAAATTATTTATGATAGAATTCACTATGTTCCAACAATACCCTTCACTCTACAAAGGTCATAAAAGGTATTAACATGGAACTTGTTGATCATTTTTGACCCCCATGTCAAAAGGTCAACCCCTATTATTTTAAAAATGGCTATTCATGTCCAAATATACTTGTTAATATCCATTTTATACCTTTTAAAGTATTCAAATGGTCTTTCTAAGGTCTTATAACATATTTTAAGTTTATTTTGACAAAATTAAGGTAATGTTTGATTTTGGTCTTGTCTAGTATAGTCATGTCATGATGTAAAAAAGTTTTGTCAAATGATGTAAAAATTTATATGTTGTATATCAAATCCATTCTACCCCTTAATCAACTTGCATGAATATTTTATGCTTGTTTGGAAAAGTCAATGTCAATTTGCAAACTTTAAGGTAATTGTTATGCAAAAGAAAAGTGATTTGGCCAAGTTAAATGTTTTTCAAAGCCCACAAAGATAAAACATACATAAAAGAATTTTTTAAAAATCTATTAAAGGAATTATGTAACATTAACATACATCATGAATGTCAGATGATGTTAGTTTTGTAGGTTCAACTCCATAAGAGACAAAATCAATAAAAATAAGATAACTATAGGCACTTATACAAAATTAGGATATAAAATTGTGATAAAACCTTCAAGGTGTATCTTGAAATTATCCATGAATATCAAGCTTATACAGGTCTTGATATTCCAAAATTTACATTAGAATTCCCATCACTCCCTTGGCAAGCTCACAAAGACAAATTTCACATCCTTAGTCCATACAAAAAAAGGACAGTTGGGACTTAAATATTTTCCTTTAGGATGGGGTAATAATGAGATTAAAATACATGGATATATATATCATATTGGTGGCCCCTCATTTATGAACAATTGTTAAGACTAGGAAGTGGTCTTAAATCCTTACAAAACCCCATTATCTAAGTTTTAGGTAGTATGCATTAAGGTTTGAATCATTAGATTAGGAGGATAATTTTTGAAGGTATATAGGGTTTTTTAAAACAATATAAAACATTCATTCAAAAATATTGGTATGTGTGGCATTGGAAAATGAGTAAAAGATCTCCATAAGATAGTTTTATAGGGTATTGATCATGGTTTCTTAATGTTTCAAGGTTATTAATAGATACAAGCATGATAATAAGGGTACCATATAATTTTTTAACTCCACCTAAAAATATATAGTTTCATAAATGATTCTCCATGCTCATTCCAATACCATTTTCTCCAAGCAATATATAGTGTTTTCAAGCGTTGAGGATTATGTGTAGACTGTCTGCTAAATATGGTTTCAAAAGGTCTTTCCTTGTATTTTCAGAGTGATATGAGGGTATTTGGGTCATAATAAAGGTAAAAAATAATGGATAAATTATTTCAATATTTAAATTATCAAGCCAATCATCATACAAGGCCTAAAACATGAAAATATAGACCTATAGGTTAATAGACCTGTAGGTTTCTTTTGATGAGAAACATAATGAATTGTGTACTAAGAATTGAGTTTGAAAATATAAATGGTAAGTGAAATATAGTTTTGATACACTTGGATAGGTTAAATACTAGTAGAGAAGGTGTAATTTTAAAATTTAATGCTCAAGACACCCTAATGACACCTACAAGTACAATAACAAAATGGAGCAGTTTAAGGCTTTAAGTTAACATGGAAAAAATACAAAAATGTATATGTGAGATACAGAGATTGGATTCAATATATTTTAATGATGAATAGGTCTGATTTGGATGGATCAAAACATACCAACCTCTTGATCACTTACATCCATATCTTAGATAAATATAAAATAGAAGATAAATGCTTGCGAGGATATGATTTATTGAAGAAATTGCAGAGGTTAAAAAGAGGCTAACTAAATTATCAATACTATTTTAAAGATATTTGAAATTTTTAGAGACCTATATAATATATTATAAACTCTATAACACATTCAAGACCCTAATGATTACCTACAAGAATGCTTGAGTACCTACAGTTGGTTTCAAAAATGAGAAGAGGATGTTATGCATGGCATTGGATTTGGAGTTTAAGTGAATAAATAAAGTTAATATAATCACTATAAATAAAAAGGAACCTAAAAAATGATCAGAGAGGATGACCAAAACAATGCACTTCAACCCCTACAATCACACAGTCAAGTGTTCCTACAAGCATGTATAGTCTTGACAAGAGAAGTGCCTATTTTGGTTCGAAGAAAATAGTTATGAGTAAGAATAAAATAAATGGAGTAATGTTTATATAATGTTATCATGACTCTATATGGTCTCTAGGGTCAACAAAAATGGTGTCAAGAATGATAGGTCTATTTAAACCTGGTAAACCTAAACTCACACACACAACCCTATGTGTTAAATGGTGAAGATTTGTTTGTTATATATAAATAAAGTTAATTAATTCCTTTAGGGGATTAATTTATATACTCAAAAATGTGGTATAGTCTTGATAAAGTATCTTTGGATGAAAAATGTAGGAAACTCAACAACTAAGTATTTAGGGCTAATGCCATCCTCAAAACCTACCTTTGGATAACCTAGCCTAGATGAAGAAATAAGATGGAGTAAATATTTAAAACAAATTTAATAGGTTTTGAAAGGAGGAAAGGATTTTATTGAGTTTTTGGTTTGTAGAAGAAGTTCCCAAATGGCCATTTTAGCCTAAAACCATCCATAAGGTGCAAAAATGCCTAGTAAGAACCTGAGAGGCACTATCTTTTGTTCATATCTCCCAAGATAAGATTCATGGTGGTAGGATATATTAAGTAGAGATATATAGGTATATAAATAATAAACTTGGGGCATTAAGTCCTCCATCTAGGTCCTATGCTTTATGAATCACCGTTAAGATGATAAAGCACTTTAAACCCTCAAAAACCACTTCTTAGAGTTTAATGACTGAGAAAGTCCTTATTATGAAGTAAATTTATAATAAATGCCCTCATAAACATTTTTATGACATTTTTAAGTCATTTGAACACTTATTGAAGTGATTTTTTTGGCATATGTGCAAATTACATTGTATAGAATTGGCTTAGAAGCATGGTTGTAGGCTTATTTATAAAGGTGTAGGGTAAAGAATGTTATCCGAACCAAATAAAGAGGATTATAAAGACTTTATAAATATTAAATGATAATGTAAAAAACTTTTTAGGTCTCATATAGTGATATATGAGCTCTTCAAGTCATTAAGTGGGTCAAAAAGGGATAAATTCACTATTTTTAAGTCAAGAAGCCTATCTATAGACCTAAAAGTACAAATGGAGAGCCTCTCTTCAGTAGGTTGAGTTGAATAATGATTTTATACACCTAAAAAGAATATTTATAAGAACTATAAACATCAAATTTATTGTCAAACTACTTCAATCACCTCTCATGCATGTACAAGCACCTAGGCTAGGATTTTAGCCATTTCAAGGTTCACACATTTATAAAAGGTCTCAGAACCCCAAATTTGGCATGGATCATGGTTAGTAGGTAATAAAATAAAATCAAAAACTTTTTATGAGTTTTACATGTGTGGGAGTTAATTTCAGCGTAAACTCAATTCTAAGCCTTGAGGCCTAATTAGAGAGAGAAAAGTGTGAATAAGTCTACTTGCACTTGATTTCAGGTCATAAAATTTATAATAGATATGTAAGGGCATACTAGGTAATAAAATTAATGCTTATTTTTCTAATATCATTTGTGCATTGTTCTACACAAGGAATTTTGTTTGTTTTCATGGCTATAAGAAATTGAATACAAATGCAAGCTTTGAGTGCAAAATGAAGCATTGAAAAATGTTTGATGGATAAAAATGGGTTTATTCAAGTATTTTATGACTAATATAGACCTTACATGTAGATATATTTCATTCATGAGGAAAATATCAAGTTTTGAGCTATTTGGGAAAGAAAGGCATAGTTAGACCAAAAGGCTTTCAAGACACCTAAGTGTAGACATCTGAAACTGGCCACCAATGGATTCATACCTAAATTAAGACCAATTTTTACCAACCTTTTCACATTTATCCCAATAATTTGTAAAATTTATGAATTTGGCTTCATAACCAGATAATTAAATCGATTTGGCCCATAAATCAATTAAATAAGATAAATGCACATTAAATTAAATCAAAATAAAAAAATGACCAAATGCCTAACAAGGATTAATTAACATAAAATCTTAATTGAATTAATCCATGAGTTAATAAATCAATTATCAAAAAGGAAATTTCAAATATCAAATAACATCCTAAAAGATACTCATTACCTTTGTGAACTGTCCCAAATAGAAAATATCTCAAAGCACACCTATTCGATGTTAATCACGACCATTTGGACACATTTAAACTCAAATAAGGTTAATTAATCCAACCAAGGTTAGGATTTAACCCATTCTAAGTTTATTTCAAATCCTATAAAGATCATGCCTTGCCTATTGAATTAACAAGCAATTTTGATACAAAGTTACCATGCATAAATGAATAAAGAGTTCAATCAAACTAATGTTATAATGAAAAATTTCATTCATGAATAAAAATGCATAAAGTTATAATGCCAAAATTTAACGAATTCATTGAATCAATAAGCCAATCCAACCATTTAACATGGTGTTAAGAGGGTATGAAGGTAACCACACTCCATTGATGAAGACCTCTTGAGCATAATCTGAGCAAGCCAATCGAAAAAACCTATTGGAGAATTCAAGGAAGGTAATAATATATGTTTTATTGAATTTATGTTGAGATTTTATCATTTTTTATTAGTTCACTATGATCCCCTCTTTGATCTAGGCAAGGTGGTGTTTCCTTGTTAGTGTGTTAGTTTTCATTTTGAGTTAGTTTCATTTTAAACTAACATATGATATAACCACCCTCCTTGAATTCCTTGATCACAAATGGAATTTTCTTTAAGATCCAATGCATCCCACATAGTAATTTCATCATTATTCATATTTTAAATATTCATTTGGATGCTTGAAACTCATTAAAATTGATTTTCTAACCTTGATTTGGGTAAATTTAATTTTTGTTAAATTCTCAAATTTACATAGTAACCATTGATGATCAGGTGAAACTACTGATGGTTAGGCCCTAACCACTAAAGATTCTACATAACTACCAATGATCCTTTGTAACTACTAATTTCATACTATAAGGAAGTAATAGACCCAAAACTATCATTTTGACTCTTTTGGTTATCTCCTTTATGGATTTTTAAATTTATAGATCATCTAAATCTCATTTTTAGACTTAACCTTATAGATTTTATTGATCTTTTCACTAACCAATTCTAATATGTGTTTTCTATCTTGAGGTTTTGCCTTCAGGTCAACATGTCATCATCGATGGTCTTTTAGTAACTGGTGATGATTATACCAATAATTGATTGTTATATTTCACTAATCAATTATAGTTTCTTTAAAACCACCAATGGTCACATCTAATCATCAATGGTCACTGTGGTATATTAAATCCAAAACCTGAGACTTAAATTTCAAACCTCATTTGATAACACTTGTAATTGATTATAAGAAGGGGGTTACTCTCTTGTTTTTAAGGGTCAAGGCTAATATTAAACATCAATTTTCATTCTTAAATGGTTTATAACATTTAAATTTTGTGTTTAAAATTAATTAGTGCTTAGAATCAAACATTTGGACTTAAGATGCTTAAAACAAACATGGTTATGTTTTTTATTAGTTTGTGTTTATGCAAGTTCTTTTGAATTTGTCAATATTCCATTAATCTAACCAAATAATTTTAATTTTTTCATAAGTAATGAACCTAATCAAACATGAACATGCTATCAATCTTTCTCACATCATCTTTTGGGTGTCTAAAAAGATCTTAATTCATTTTTTTATGTCTTAGATGTTTTTTCAAGTTTTTATAAGTTTAAATCAAATACAAGGGTATAAATTACACAACACATTTTGTTTTGGTTCCTTAAAATTAAATTAACATCATATTAGTTTACATGCTTTTGAGCAAGTTCATTTTCAAGCAAGTTGGTTGTTGAGTGTTGGTCTAGCAAAAAAAAATGTGCATGTATACTCTCCCACCATCCCCTATATGAAACTTGTGGGATCAAAAGCACCATTTTTATTGAATATTTTTCCTTATTCCAAAGTCATATAAATAACATCACCTAATATCTCCCCAAACTTGCATAATATTGGGTGATTTAAAAGCAACCATAAAGTCTTTCTACTTGTATTTTATTTCCATGCATCTTGGCTTGTGAGGGGGACTTCATTACTTCCCACAAGTTCTTTAGGGAAGATTTGACCTAGGGCTTTATCTCATAGCTTCATATTTAACTCCTCTCCATGGGGTATATATAAATTGGTATCCACTCATTGGGATGATGGTTTAAACATTTAAACCATCTATGTTAGTGAAAGCTAATCCTAGGATGTATGATCGATATGGACATCACACTACACTAAGAATGTGATGGATGTAGTGGTTTTGAAAAGGACAAGACATTTTCATAATAATATAATCTATGTGGTCTTAATTGATGTGCTAATTATCTTATGTGTATATGCAAAGGTGTGTACACATCAATCTAGATTATTGAAAACCAGTTAGCTTTAGTCAACCCTACATTACCACACCCTTGATAAGATTTATGATTATTTACATAGTTTTACTTTGTCATTTTTATTGCTTGGTGTGTTAGAACTAAAACTTGATGTTTACACCATGCTATGAATGATTCATGTGTCCAACATAATTCTATTATTTGAAGAGGTGTTATGAATATGTTTGACATCTTGATTTAACTTAGAAAACTTTTGTGTCAAAACATTGTGAGTAGCACTTGATTGAGGAGGGTACCATTATGTTTCCCAAATTATTTCAAATCTCATGCCTTTAAATTCTTTGAAACAACCAACCATTATCATGTCTTTTGGGAGTGATAATATCATTATGCTACCTAAATTATTTTAAAAGACTTGTCTTATAGTCAGTCCCAATTATCATTATTGAAACCAATGATTTATCCTTGTAAAATCTTTGTTTATTAGTCACATTATTCAAATGTTTTCTATCTTATTTTTCATTAGATCCTAGTTTACCTTAGTTTAGTCTTTGACTAACCTTTTCAAGTTTGAATTCAAACATTTATTTATTTTGGTTTAGGCCTCAATTTATGGGGTTAATAACATATATTTCTCTTTTAGGTTACATAACATGGGTTAATTTATCACTCAAATTTAGAAACTTTATTATTTATACCTTTATTTGATAGTGTCAGTCTCTCTTCAAAAATACTTTTGTTTAGTTTTTTTCATCAATTAAATCATGTTTATTCCTAAAAACATGTGTCTTGTCTTTTTTAAACTCTTCCAATTTTTTTAGATTAATCATTATCATCATCCTTTTTAAATCCTAACTTTTGATGTCATTTTCCCAAAAGTCCTAGCATAGCCTACTTGAGCCTCACTTTGACTCTGCATTTAGATAAAATACCTAGAAACATTTCACTTTCCTAGCTTAGACCTATTTGGAACATATTTGGACCTTAGACTTTGGCATCCTATTTTTAGGTCATTTTACTTGACCTTGTTAGTGTAAAACATTGAAATATTAGACATATTGATGTTATACTATTTTTACCAAATCTTTGCATAAGAATTTTTGGATATTTATCTTGACCTTCAACCAAGATAGATCATGTTTAACCCCTTTATCTTTTTAGACATAATTATTTAGAGTTTACATAACTCTAATCCATCTTGTTTTAAAACACTTATCATAGATTTGACCATGGATCACTATACACATAGTGGAAGTATGTATAATCCAAGATATGGAAATGTTAGTGCACAAAAAGACTTTATTCAAGACCCTTATGGAGATGAAGTTATTTTGAAGATGGATTATTATCCACCATACAATATTAAAATAGGGAAAATGAATCAAGATCCTTTGGCCAACTATTTGATTAATACACCTCTTTACACAAAGTAAGACCAATAATAGATAGAGCAATATTTATCTAGCATACCCTTAGTTGTACAAAACATTCAATAATAACTTACTACATTACCATGCCATTAACTTATGATCCTAATAGATTTACACAAGTAGGGCATGATAATTTTCCAAAACTACTAAGAGGGCTCTAGAACACATCTTATCAAAATAATGATTAGGCCTCATCTAGTAATCCCAATTCCATAGTACTAATTCCATATCAAGATCCATGTATACTTGTCACATAAATAAATCTCATGGAGGACCAATTCATGCAAATGTAGAAAACATATAAGGTATATCAAAACCTAGTGCATAAATTTAGTAAAAAGACCATGCCAAATACACCTCTTATTCAATCACTCCGTTTGATGATAGTTTTATTTGAGATGATAGGTAAAAAAATTAGGGTTTCAACCCATTTATGCAAAAAACTTTTGCCAAAAACATGTTTAATACGCAATCCATTGAAGAAGTGTCTTTTGTTTCTACATATAATAGTGAATAATAACATAGTGGATAATGTGCAAACAACGTCCAATTTAGACCAAAATGATGTTAATGCACAATTGACTAGCCAACAACTAAATTTACCTTTAAATAACAGCATTAGTGGTTCTAAAAATAATGCAATAGGAGTTGTTGCCTCCCAACCTCAACCAACTACCTCTAATCCTCAACCAACTACTTCTTATAGCACCTAACAATAAGGATTAAGTAGTCATCCTATGAGCAATGGCATGCCACAACATAATTTGATGAATCTTACTATTCCCCAATAGGTGAGTGGTAATATTCCATAATATTAGGCATAATCAAACATACTAACATAGTAGAATCATAACATATTTATACCTTAATAGGGGGAAACCAATGTTCCACCTCATTAGGTAGCAATGAGCATACCTCTTTCATCATAGACTAACATGCCAATTCAAAATCAAATAACATCTAACCAACATTATACTAGTATTGGTCAATGATAAGTGTCAAATATAAGATATGCATCCACTTCCCAATAATGATTCATGCAACAAAGAGGTTATAATTTTCTATATGCAATAATTTCCTTTCATGCAGAATGTGCCCCAAGTTTATAGATACATGGTTCACAAGTCCCCCTTCAATAACAAGGTTTGATTAATCAGCATCATATCTCTATTCAACCTCAATAGGAATAGTATAGTTATATCCCTCCATCCTAATCTTAGTATCCCCAAATTTACGCCTACATATCAAACCCCAATTAGAATATCATACTGTAATACATGTAATTTCAATAATCACACCCTAATCTACACATGTCTATTCCTATTCCATTTCCTAGCCAATCTAACATACCCTAGACAATACTTCCATCATACCTAATTCAAAGTACTCCACTTGTAACCACCCAACCATCAACCTAGGATAATATTCCCATGGGTTTCCTTGAACAAGAGCTAAAATAAATGAAGGATGTAATTGATACCATCTAAGTTGATAAACAAGTCAAAAAGTTCAAGTTAGATGATGTGTGTTATTATTCTTTTAACATAGAGTACTTTAAGATACCATTTTATCTAGGGTATGAGCCACCCAAGTTTGATAAATATAAGGGGAATGGTGAACCCAAAGCAAATCTAGTGGAATTCTTTTCATGTGCCAAAAAGTGGCATAAAGTGACATATACTTGTTATTATTTCCAGGAAATCTTGTTGGACAAGCCTTGGAGTGGTTCTTGAAATTATCAAAGATTCTAGTTTCTAATTTTGATGATCTTTTGGACAAGTTTATGTAATACTTCTCTTATAATATCAAGCATGATATTTCATCGGTAAACTTGACATAAGTAAAATAGAAACTAGGTGAAAGATTCACAAGATATTTGTAGCAATTGAGAGCCCTTATAGTCTGATTTACCCATAGTTTACCAAAAAGGTAACTAGACATTGTGTTTACCAAAAATCTACACAGTGAAATATCTTACTATTTAGAGTTTTATTATGTGCACACATTCAAAAAAATCATTGACAAAGGTTTAATCATTGAAAGAGATATTAACAATAAATACATCAATAAACTAACCTTGTTAAATTAAAACAATTGTCATAATTAAACCCATATTAATATCCAAAACCAACATCTAATCCAAGTGCAAGCATCACAACTAGCAAAGGTTTATAATAATGATAGACCAAAGCAATTCAACTACAATAAGAATGTTGTAGGGAATGGAGTAACAAAGTTGTGACATGTCTAAATGATGCAAACACCATATACTTAGCCTATACTGCCTTTCCATCTTACTCATACTCAATAACCTCTTCAATAGTTATAACATGTTCAACAAGTGTAATAACCTAGACTAGTACAACAAAAGTAATAAATATAGTAGCCTATACCTTTACAAAACCATCCTCTTCCAAGGAGAAATGTACCTACTCATCATGCTTTTACTAACCTTGGAGATCCTATAGAATCAATCTTTTACAAGATCATAGTAGATAACTTAATTAGATATCCCATTCTAAAAGACTAATATCATGAAGTTACATATATGTCAGACTGGTACAAGCCAAAATAATTCTATGATTTTTATAAGGTTAATGACCATAATTTGTAACATTATGTGTAAATTAGATATGTAATTCAGAATGTGTTATAAAATGGAGATATCACATTGGATCATGGAGATTCTACCTCAAATAAAATCCTTGACATTTATTAGAATCCTTTTCCCCAACATAATGATCAACAAAAATAACCAAAATAATAACAATAATGGTTAGTACAACATCAATAATAACAATATCAACAACCAAGGCAGAACCAATATAATCAACAACATAACTAATAGAGTCAAAACAATGGATAAAACCAAGGTTATGATAGTGGCAACAACTAATAGAACTATGTAATTGCATATCTATACAACTCAGTTGTAGGCCATATTGAAGGAGGTTTCATTACCACCATTTCAATCAAACCATACCATTGATAACCATACTAAACCAATTAAACCATTATGGTAATTGTTCCTTGACTTGGGACCACACATAGGTGAACCATCAATTAAAGACTCCCATGTTAGGACCTTATACTGATAACTCATTATTAGCCCATGACCATGCTCAAATACATTGATAATTGAGACATGTCATTTCTTTTCCCCTTCTACCAGCATTTGTTAAAAACAATGGTCTTGTATCTAATCTTTATTTTACAATCACAACTTAGTGGTCTAAGATTATCATACCAAGCCCAAAACCATCTGCCACTCACCCATCATCTAACCATCCATTCTACCTCTGAACAACCCATTTACCACTATTTGCCAAAGGATTTTTGATATCATGGAATAATTTTAAAAGACACTAGCATAAATCTCTATTTTAGATTTATTGCATATGTCTACAATATATAAAAGCATCTTGATAGAGTTTTTTAGTCAATGCATAGTTCCAAATGACATATCCCCTAATAATTTTAAAGCTTTGGTTGGACACCTAGCTCTAGCCCAACAAGTAACCTTCAACCAAAGTGATATGTCATCCGTTGGACTGCTTCATAATAATCCCTTATACATCAAAGTGTACATAAAGTGAGATAAAGTGAAATGTGTCCTTATAGACAATGGATTAGATCTAAACATAGTGTCTCTAAAGCTCATCAAGATTCTTGGGTATATGATGACATATCTCCAAGTAGAAACAATCACCATTAAATCCTATGTTAATGAGGAATGAAAATCACAATGCACTATTAGTTTACTAGTTATCCTTAGGCCCTTAACCCATGATACACTTTTACATGTGCTAGATCTCAAATTGTCATATAATATGCTTTTGGGTAGACCTTGGTTACACAAAATTAATGTGATTGCATTGACTTTACACTAATTTATTAAGTTATCCAATTCATAGATGGAGTTTTGTATACCAATAAATATACATCTATCTGAGCATTGCAAACATCTTGAGTCTGAGTTCAAGATCTATAACTATTATTTTGGCATATATATAGTTTGCAAGTAGAATAAGGGAAAAGCAATATTCCTTGATTTACTAGAGCATAACTAAATTGATATTAATACCCTTGATTCCCTAAACCACATGCCACCTCCTAAAGCTTATAATCATTATACCATCTTGCCTAATGGCCCAAGAGATTATTTAACACATGACACCTTTCACAATGTAGAACTTCCTCAAAACCCAAAATACTTTGGAAGGCCTAAAGTTAATCCACTTCATCTAGAATGGTAATAAAAAGGTAAAGGTAAACTACATAGTCCAACACCTATCACTTTTATACTAGCATCTAGCCTAGAATAAGACCTTCTCAAAGGAGATGAATCATGGTTATACAATGACAAGTTAGCTGATTATTATTAAAATACAAAGTATCTTATTCCTAATAGGATCATAGCAAACCAAGACTACGAAGGAGGAGGCCTCAAGATAAATCAATAGGGAGAACTTGAGCCAATATATATTATAAAGTATAAAGGAACCTATGGACTTAGATTTAAACCACCTGGGGGTGACCCCATGTATTTTATTTGAGTTTCATCACCAACAACTAGTGATGATGATGCTGATAGTGAAGTAGAGTTTGATCATAGCCAATTTGATGACTTAGCCCAAACCAACCTATTTAAAAATCATTCCATTTGTACCCTTCAAATAGTCATCCATCATAATCCCCTACCATTGTATTATCCACAATTGATAGATTGGGACCAATAAAAATCCAATCTTCTAATTGATGAGTTTGAGAAAGATGAAGCTTTCTATGATTTTCTACGCCTTAGGGACAATATTCCATTAGTAGATCATAAATCAAGATTCTCAATCAAGTTTGATCCTGAAGCCTATTTTGGATAGAGGCTAAACATCTTTAGCCAAAAGCAATTAAATAAAACATTGAGGTGCCAAACTAAAAACCTCTTTGAGGCAATTTATAACTAGGGAAAATGTAAAGATAAAGGCCAGTCTAGTGGCGAAAACCTATTTTAGGAACCATTAGATGGAGATGTTTAACCTTATTTAAATTTAAACCAAGAGACCACCAATGATGAAAAAATATACAAGTATGAGTTTAGCTTTGAAGCGTAACAGGATTTTGGTCATATTCTTTAAGAAACCAACAATGACAACATTGTTAATGGATCAAAATTAAGTCTTAAAGAACAACAATCCTTTGATCACATCATATAGGAGTTTCTAATTATATTTTTCACATGGCCATACCTCTTATTGGGGATTTTGATTCATCATGTCTTGGATAACTTGAAGAACTAGTCCTAATGGAGGACTTTAACATTGCCAATCAGTTCAAATAATTGCCCACTATCATTGAAGATGGTTCAATTCTTATAGTGGAAGATAAAATAGAGGTAAATATTAGGACTTCATCATACCTAAAATGGATAAGACTAGGTATGTCTCTCACTGAAGAGGAACATAAAGTCTTGACATCCCTTTTGAGGGAATTTTTGGATATCTTTGCATGGGCCTATTCTAACATGCCAAGTTTGGACCCCAACTTGGTTGTTAACCACCTTGTGGTGAATCCTAATGCTAAAATTATAAATAAAAAATTACACAAAATATATACTTGCTTTACTGTATTAGTAAAGAAAGAGTTAGAGAAACTCTTGGAAGTGAGATGTATACAGTCGATCGACTATTCTAAATGGATTTCTAATGTAGTACCTATCAACAAAAATCCAAAAGGAATTAAAATATGTAAATTTTTTTGAGACATCAACAAGAATTTTCCTAAGGATTAATTTCCACTTCCTAACATTACCATGATCATTGACTTCACAATAGGTTATGAGATGTTTTCATTGATGGATTATTTCTCAGGCTAAAATCAAATCAGTATAACACCAAAAGACTAACGCAAAATAATGTTCACCACTTCATGGGGAACATTATATTATTAAATTATTCCTTTTGGTCTTAAAAATATAGGGATCACCTATCAAAGAGCCATGATAGTCATATTTCATGATATGATGCATGACATTATTAAATGCTAGGTAAATTAAAGACCAGGGCCGATCACCCAATAGCATTAAGAAGGATATTTGAGCACCTACATGAATATAAAGTTAGGATAAACCCTAAGAAATGTGTTTTTGGTCTTACATCATGAAAATTTCTTGGATTCATCATTTCTCTTAGGGGCATTGAAGTCAATCTCACCAAGGTATGAGCCATAATAGAGGTACCACCACCAATCAATTTAAATTAGCTCCATAGTTTATAGGGAAAGATTCAATCCATAAGATGCTTCATATCTTAACTGGCTAACAAGTTCCATCTATTAACATACCTATTGAAGAAAGGTGTGACATTTCTTTGGGATGATGATTATCAAAAAGCTTTTTAATAACTAAAGAACTATCTATCAAATTCACCAATTCTATTGCCTCCCACACTAGAAAAATAATTATTGTTATATCTATCAGTTACCCAAAATGCCTTGGGGGAATTTCTAGCTCAAAATGATGATAATGGAAAAAATCATGCTATGTACTATCTCAATCGTACACTAGTTGCATATGAGCATAACTATATGTCCATTGAAAAAGCTTACCTCACTTTAGTCTTTAAAGCTCATAAACTATGAAATTACATGTTAAAAATATATAACCATGGTCATTGAAAAAGTAGATACACTCAAGTACCTACTATCAAAAATAGATTTATAATGCCACATGGGAAAATAGATCATGCTACTCAGTGAGTTTGAGATAATGCATGTGGACCATAAAGCCATCAAGGGGCAAGTTCTTATCGATTAGCTTGCTGAAGAACCTCTTATAGACAAAACATCATTCACATTCCAATTTATTAATAAATCCATCATGAACATAATTGACATACCTCTCAAGGAGTAAGATTAGAAGTTTTATTTTGATTTATCATTTACTACACATGGATTAGGGTAGGCCTTTTCTTTATCACTCTGTAGGAGGATCTAATCCCCAAATCTTTCATAATAAAATTTCTTTGTAATAATAACATGGATGAATATGAATCATTCATTTTAGCTATTTTAAATTTATTAAAATGGAACATCCATCATCAAAGGTTTCTGGTGATTGTCAGTTAATCATTAATCAAGTTAAAAATCACTTTTAGACCAAAGATGACAAGCTAGTTCTATACAAGGCCATGGTTGACACTCTCAAGTAATAGATTATCAACATCCAATTTGAACATATACCAAGGGAAATAAATTTAACACAAAATGCAATGGCTATCATTGGGTCACTCATTTGACATGTAAACACAAATAAAGACTAGTAATTTCTCATTGAAGATTTAATAGTGCCATCTCATGAACCTTTAACTGTCATAATGGTTTTTGATATTGTTGGTCCTAGTTATAATTGGTATTCAAACCTATAAAATTAACTTCATGACTATGTTTTACCACCTAACTTATCTTGAAAATAAAACAAATACTTCATCCATAATTCCCAATGTTATACCTTACTCATACCAACCCTATACCACCATAGTTTTGATGGAACTCTACTTCATTATTTACCTTTGGTATAATCTACACTAGAGTTATGGTAAGTGCATGAAGGGGTATGTATATCCTAGAGTAATGGGTCAACCCTATCCAAAAACCTATTTTTTATTGGTTATTATTGTCTAATAATGGATGTAGATTCAAATGTATATGTAAAATGATCTAATAAAAGTAAACATCATTCTAATTTAATTCACGCCCTAGCCAAAACCTTGAAACCAATGTTGGCACCATGTCCATTTGATACATGGGGACTTAAACTCATAAATAATATAAATCCAACCTTATAAAATGGCCATAATCATATCCTCATCACCATAAAATATTTCACTAAGTTTGAAGCTATACTCCTCACGTGATTAGAAAGCAAATTTCCAAATTCATCCACAATCATCTCATCTGTCGTTATGGTATCCCTTCCAAAATTATATCTGATAATGGAGGATAATTTAAGAATAATTATGTCAAAAACCTATGTGTAAAATATAATATCACATAACATCTCTCCATGATATATTACCCTCAAGATAATGGTCAGGCTGATGCATCCAACAAAACCATTGTCAACATTCTCAAAAATATTGCTAATGATGTTGATTATAATTGGCACCTTTAGATATTTCACACTATATGGGCATACCATACTAATTATCACACCCAAATAGGAGCCACTCCATAATCACTTGTTTATAGTACTGAATCCATTCTTCCTATTGAGGTTGAGTTACCTTCATTATGCATCTATTTCAAACATGTTCTGGATGACAATGAATATTGGGTAACTTGCCTACAAGAGCTAGAATTAATTGACAAGAAATGAATAGATGTGATAAATAACCTTCAAACCTATCATAATCAACTTCAAGGAAATTACAATCAATGTGTGAAACATAAACAATTTAAACTTGGTGATCTTATCCTCAAAGAAGACCAAAAGAATAACATGGCCAAAAAGAATCATAAAGGCATGTTCAAACCCAATTGGGTATGTCCTTTCATCATTTTTATAGATTATGGTGTAGTACCATATAGGCTCACCACACTATATGGGGATGAACTTGATGAGTTGATGGACATTATACACCTCAAATGGTACTATGCTTGAGTGACTTGATATGTTGTCTATGAGGACCATTTTTAGTTGTACCATATTATCAATATTATTTTTTATATAGTTCTATTTCTACCATCCCATCATTCTACCAGCCTATGAATTTTCCTATCACTTATCCATGTTACCATTCCTATCTCAACAACCACATGTTTCGATTTATCCTATCCTAGCCCATTTAAGCTTGGTTCATCCATTGGTTTCATGTTTTTAGCCTGTAGAATTAAATTAGTTTCAATAGTTGTAACAAGAATTATAAATAGAGGTAGTATTTTTTAGTAGTATAATAGAATTTTGGAAGTTACACTTCATTTCTTGTTCCTTTCCTATCATGTTTGTTTATGTGAGCTTGATTATATCACCTGCTATGGAAAATGAATGTTCATCAGTTTTTCAACTAATTATAACCACCTATGGGAAAATTAGTATCATTGATCTAATCCATTGCATCCTAATTATAACCACCTATGGGAAAACTAGGAGCAAAATTTGTTTGTTTATCCTTGATCATACAAACTAGCCATTCTCTATATCATATTATGTTATCATACCAACTGTGCCTATTTTGTTTGAATTAGATGGTACACTAGTCAAATTCTTCCACTATAATATGGAACTACTATGATCTAGGTCCATTTTAGGACTATGTTGATCATGTTTGATTCATGTTTAGGTTAGCACAGTCCCCTTTTTCCATCACACTCTCACTATTTTGTGAGCAACATTCAAATTTTCCACACTATCACTATTTTGTGGGCTTGGA
Source organism: Torreya grandis (assembly GCA_037957365.1). Lineage (NCBI taxonomy): Eukaryota > Viridiplantae > Streptophyta > Pinopsida > Cupressales > Taxaceae > Torreya > Torreya grandis. Next base: position 113,107 of record JARHVA010003090.1, read on the forward strand.
CTATTTAGTATCTCGTTATTCTCAATTGAGTTGAGATACTCCAAAATTCCAAAAACATTTGTAAAATAATTTATAAAAATCAAAAATATTGACCACTTATTTTGCTTAATGATTTTGAAAACCCTTACTAAGTCAAAATAAATCACTTGTCACTTATTTTCCCCATCCTTTTTGGCTTTACCCCATGCACTTTACATTTTTAAAGATTTATCATATTCTTCTATCACATATATCATGTTTGTTTTCATCATTTATTATAATTTTATTCCCATTTCTTGGGAGAACTACATTCTTCATGAATTTTTTGTTGGATATATTATCCATGGAACTATGTAAGCAACATCTACTTGCCTAGTGCCTAGGCCACCCCATTTCTTTTCTTCTATTCCTCCATCATGTTCATTTATTAAGTTGTCACCTATTTTCTAGGGGAAATGTTTTTAAGGTTGTTTGTGTCATGTTATTTTTACTAACATTTAGACTCACTATTGTTTTTTTTTTTGTTTTCTTGTTTGTATGCCTATTTATTTGCTTTAATCATTGTTGCCTTGATTCTAGTCAATGTCCATTCATTAGGTGATGCTTTGCATGCATTAGTCTTGAATATATGCATATTAATATTTAAACATTATCATCATGGTTTTTATCATTGGTGCAATGTTTTCCTTTGTATATTGGGTCACAAGAGTTAGTCCTTATGCATATTTTGGTCACATCTTCATGGTGTTCTATCATTATGCCTACCATCATATGCTATAGAAAAAATCATCTTTGAGATGTCTAAAATTGAAATGGTATTATTAACATCTCCTCAACACCATCATTAATAATAATCTTGATCCAATCCCAATATATCCCCAACAAAGTAACTAAACAAATAATTTCAACCTTTATCAATTCAAACAAGCATCTCCCTACTAATAGGTTATCCTAATTCATATTTATCATATGTATCCATTTTTCATTATCACATTATCATCATCATGTTTTAAAATCATCAACTATTAATCATGTTTGCCATAATCAGGGTCTAATTATTATAACCACCTATGGGTAAATCATTGCACACTGTCCCACCTACATTCTCAATGATTTTGACCAACTTTAGGAAAATCATTGTGTTATCACAAATTCTAATCATTTAATTTATTATGCCCACCTAGGGAATGTTATTATCTTATGTGTATATCTTAACTATGGAAGCTCCATCTTCTCAATGATTATAAACCACCTTTGGGAAAATCAGAGTTATCATACCACATTGACATAATCAAGATACAATGCGTATAACCACCTTTGGGAGAACCATTATACATTATCCCACTTGCATTCTCAATTATTATACCCAAATATGGGAAAATCATTGTGTTCTCACCCCATCATCTTAATTTTTTTGGTCTCCTCATATCTCTTCTTTCTATTGAGGGACTATTTACCACCTCCTTGTGCCAACTATTCCCTCAAGGGGGCAACTATAGTTAAATCATCATTGTTGAAATGTAAGCATACAAGACCATTTTATTATTTTAAAATATGTTACTATTCTTATAGCTTGCAATTCCTTCAAAAATAGGGCCAAATTGTAGACATATAAAACTTGCAACCAATGGGTTCATACCTGACTTAAGACTAATTCTTACCAACCCTTGTAAATTTAACCCCATAATTTATAAAAGTTTTTAATTTGGCCCATAAACCAATTAAAAAAGACAAATTCACATTGAATTAAATCAGAATCAAAGAAATAAACAAATTCTTAACAAATATTAATTAACATTATATCCTAATTGAATTCGTCCGTGAGCTAATAAATCAATTATCAAAAAGAAAAATTTAAATATCAAAGAACATCCTAGAATCTACTCATTACCTTTGTGAGTTGTCCCAAATGGAAAATATATCAAAGCACACCTATTTCATGTTAATCGTGACCATTTGGACACCTTTAAACTCAACCAAGGTTAATTAAGAAACCAAGGTTAGGATTTAGCCCATTCCAATTTGATTTCAAAACCTATAAATACCATGCCTTGACTATTGAATTAACAAGCTATTTTGGTGCAAAGTTACCATGCACAAATGAATAAAGAGCTTAATCAAAGTAATGTTATAATGTAATATTTCATTAATGAAGAAAAATTAATAAATTTATAATTCCAAAATTGAGCCAAGCCATTGAATCATTAAGCCAAGCCAAGCATTCAACATCGTTCTAAGAGGATATGAAGGTAGCCACACTCCATTGATGAGGACCTCTTGAGCATAGTCTAAGAAATCCAATTGAACAAATTTCTTAGAGCATTCAAGGAAGGTAAGAATATATGTTTTATTAAATTTTTTCTGATATTTTGTCATTTGTTATTTGTTAATTATGTTCCCCTCTTTGATCTAGGCAAGGTAGTGTTTGCTTGTTAGTGTGCTAGTTTTCACTTCAAGTCATTTTGAGTTGATTTCATTTTGAACTAACATATGATCTAACCACCCTCCTTAGATTCCTTGATCACACTGAGGATTTATGATCATCATTTAATGTTAGTATAAGAAGACTCTTAGATAAGTGAAAAGTGTCAAAGAGTAGATAAAGAGATAGTTCAAGGTGAATTGATTATCAAGTATGCCATTTGTCACTTTCCAAGCTAAGAGGAGGGCAGTTTTGAAGAGGAAGACAAAGGTGTGAAGAAATGGAGAAACTTCCATGCAATTTAAAAGAGGAAAGTATCTTCAAGAGAGAAACACATGTAACCTAAGGTCTCATGAGACTATTTCATAACTCCATTCTTGATTGTAATTCTTGACATGGATGTTAGACACTTGTCATGTCTCTTGTCTATGCCCCTCTCTCCTCTACTCTAATTTATCTACAAATTAAACCCATTTTTATGCCTTTTATCAATGAGAAAGTACTATTTTAATATACTTATATGAATACACTTAGTATGTGTACATGACTAGTTGATCTTGTCAAGTGTTTTCTTAGTCTTACTTGGCATGTTGTCCTTTTCTAACAATCATATGTAGTTTGAAATCTTCTTTTTAGGTCATGTGAAGTGTCCAAGTGGAGTGTGAAGGTTTAGTGAGTTGTATATTCATTAGTGTCATTATATGACCTATTTATGTGTCCTCATATCCCAAGCATCGATCACAACCTATACAATTAAGTGATGATGTAGAGAGTCATATTAGGAGTATTATTTTTTTAAGTTAGTCTCATGGTTGAGTTACACATGTATCTAGTTGGTAGTGGTTAATTAGTTTTGGTGCATCACCTTTGTTAGATTAGGTTTTTTTTCCTTTTCATTTCAATTTGATATATTAGATAATTATACTAACTGATACATCAAGGGGATATAGCCCTATAATCTAGAGATTCAATCCACCTATTAAGCCACCCACATCCTAGGATTGTCTTCATGTTATTTTAAATTTGGAAGGATTGAAAAATCTTAAAATGGTGAAATATTGGGTGAAAAAAGAACCCAAAATAAAAACCCTCAATAATATCTTCATGACACTAACACTCCCAAAAATTCATGTCATATGATGGAGAAAATCTCATGACTTACATACACATGTCAATGACTATACATTCATATATTTATATATGCATACCTTGGATTCATATATATGAATACATTGATATGATTATAAAAAAGTTTGGATGGAGCTATTATTAAATTTTCCAATTCAAAAATCCAAAGATTAAAATAAAATACTTGTTTGATGCATTCATTTCTCCAATACCTTTTCATTTCCTCCTCCTATCATAACCACCTTGAACTAAGAGTTTATTGACAATTAACTTATAATTCTAGGTATAATATATCTACTAGTGGTTATTAATACCCATCACTAATTTTCCTCCTTTTCACCATGTTTTTATACTAAAACATTTATCAATGATCTATAAAATGCATAACACGTATTTTCCAAAAAATTATGTGACCTAATGAGGTCTTGACTCAATATAATTATATTAATAATAATTTAGGTTTTTGACCTAGGATAAGGTCATTATCAATAAAAAATCATAATGAATATGACCTCAACTAAAGTCTTCACCATTTTAATAATTATATTTTACATTTACTAAATTGATTGTTATATGAAACTTAGTGAAAACCCCACAATAATATACTAAGTTCTAACATTGGTTATACATAACAAGGTTAGGTTAAGAGGATTTATTTCATTACTAACTTTTGATAATTCATTTACCAAATATTATAATAATTTAAAAATAATAATAATTCATCAAACCAAATTTTTCAAGATTTATGAGATATTCCCAAACAACATGAATTAAAATAATCGAAATATATGTTAATGATTTCAACACACTGCACTACATGCACAATTGGTTTACACCAATGATGAACATTAATCCCAAATATTTGTTTTAAGTAAACCATGATAAGAAATAATTTTAAATTACTTGTATTTATCATTGGAATAATAATCAAATACACCTTACCATTAATCAATATATGCTTATATAAAGATACACAATAAAATATAATTAGCATCATCCAGATTTATGTTTTTGCATGAAATTGGTAACTTGTTTCATCACACATCACATGATATTATTAATTTTTAAACTTAATTGAGATTATATAATAGTTATAGGCTCTATAATCTAGGGTATATGACTTCCTCACCTCCTTAATAAGGCATTGCCCTAATGCCTTACAAAATAATTACTAGGATTTTATCCATAGTGACTTCTTTTATGATTTAAATTTTTACTTAATGATATACATAAATTAAGTAATTCCAATTTTTTTATGTTTATCAACCAATTTTAAACTATCATCCCTATAAATAAACATAAAATTTTGAATTATTCTTAATTTATGTAGAAAAGGCCAACAACTAGATTTGTATATGCATTACATGTCATAACTGCTCAATTCACCTAGATAACTGAAACATAGGGAAAATTTATTTTAAAAAATATTATAATTTATATATTCTATCAAAATTTTACATTTTTTCACATATGCCTAAGGTATAACATTACCTTGACTTATACTTGTTTACTTCCATCCATGATTTAGTGTAACATCCCACACCAACTACACTAAACCTTGAAGAAGACATCAAAAGTTATTACATGAACCCTAATGTTTTTAATCATGCCATCAATCATATTTTGAGATCACAATGTTCCATGTAAGCCAATACCACCATCAATTATCATCATGTAAGGGAATTTATCCATCTTTCCATCTAATCTTGAGGAGGGTATCTAAGATTTTCATACTATCTGATCATGACTTTATATAAACCAATAAAAATAAAAATAAAAATCTCAAAATCAATTGTAATTATTAAAAGAATAAAAAATAATAATGCTCCAATATATTACTACCAACATAAGAATAGTTGGTTTAGTTAAACAAGTTCTTACCTTTATGCGAATAGTTCTCACTTATTAGTGCCATGTAGCCTCATAATACTAACCATGTACTTGATTTTTACATAAATTAGGACTTTGTTAGTCCTAAATATGTTTCCAATACTAGGAAAAAAAAAATGATTCATCAAGCACTCAATTTCATTTTGTATCTTGCATGTCAATTTTTTTAGCTTGTTGGGTTAAACGTTAGTACATCAACACTAAGCCCAAGTAAAAGTTTCATCAAGATTATTGCATATAAATATGTTGTACCAACTCAAATATTTTTATTTTTTTCCAAAACAAAAAAATAAATTTAGCATATATACAATATGATAAAGGTTATATATGCCCTAAGGCACCAGTTGGACAATAGGTATTACTACAAAAATTTCATTGTAAAGGCACCAATTATGGTCCATGTAAGTGAGAACTTATATCATCAAATAATATTGTACCTAAGATTAGGAACACACAAACATAAGAGTATTTATTAATGAGCATAATACTTAAATTATAAAAGCAACATCTTATGCATAACTTGGTTGTGTCAAAAGAAATAAAAATAACAATAGTCCACTTTTTATAGATCATGGTATAAAGATTATTGACATTAAATTTTATAGATATAATTAGCATAAAAAATAAAATAATAAATAACATGCCTTAATATGTTTTCCCAATATGATATTGGGATATGTGCCCTTGTCAAGTGGTGTTAACATTAGACAATTTTGTAATTTATTTTGGAAAGCATGTTGGTCCATTATAACCAACAACATATTCATTATGAGACAAATTTTCTCAAGGATCCCTATATATCTTGTCCCAATATGAGGTTGTTCTAATAAGATCAACCCACTATAATTCTTAAAATACTAATAGAAGGTAATATAAACCTTTCACATCTTGTGGGGATATGACTCATAGATATTTTCATATACATGGACCCTCAAGCTTAAATTAACTATCATCATAAAAACTATAATGTAGAATCTTTAAATAATTACCTAAAACATAAATGTCTTCTATACCATAACAATTCCTTGATTTCATTACAAAAAAATTCATTAGATAAGAAACCTAAAATAAGGTATCATGTATACATATACTTGTTATTAATGAGGTAAAAGCATGATCTTGTTATTTCATGTAGGTTTTTATGATAACAACTAAACAAAACTTAGAATTCATATTTTAGATGTCACATACTAATGTCTATATCAAAAATTGGTGCTATTAGATAATTATTCACCAAAATAAAGCCTACAATTTTAGATGTCTCTAGAATTCAAGATGGTTGGTTGAGACCAACATCCAATACAACATGAATAGATTCAAATTTAAGGATCCTCAAATATAGTAATGCATTTTTCCAAAGAAAATTTTGTTGATATTAGAGTCAAATACTTAGTATCCACTAAACCAAAAGCATAAAAAAATTATTATTCATGTCTCATGGATTTGAATGACTCATGACATTCCTTCATGAGTGAAGATCCAAAATATTCATTGAGTTTACCCAAAAATTTATTTATTTTCACCCAACTTAGCCCTCAAAGCTTGAGTCATATCTTGGGACTTCCTAGGGACATCATACCCTAATCATTGTATGATGAATCACCCATACAAGTCACCAATGAATACCAATAATTTCAATTTATTTCAAAGAGAAAATATTTTATCACCTTACCTCAAATTGACCTACCCATATAATCCATTTTTAGACAAGGGACTCCTTCCCTAACATAAAATTTTGATTCCAAGAGGAATTGACTTAATCAAGGCTATGGGTGAACGTCATTTTAATACCTAAGAATTTTAATTATTTTCCCTGAATTGTTTGGTTCCTCAAAAATCTAGTAACTTTCAACATGTCAAAATTATCAAATATAATCCTATCTTGTTTGGATACAAAGAGAGAACAAGTCCATTTCACATATAAAAGGGTTCAACTACAAAGTGAACCATACATACCTTAGCTTGCAAGTCAGGGTAGTTTTAACTTATTCTTCAAGAGATCCTAATGTATATTTAATGCCTACAACCTTCTCTCTAATTACTTGGCTCAATTATCTACTTGAAATGCTCCTTGGTGTCTTATATTACTCCATTCTTTGGGAAACACATTTATATATTTTTATTACCCTCTTCATTTACAAACTCTCTACCTCAACAACACTAGCTTCTAAACCTCTTGTAGAGCATATTAGTCTTGTTTCTTATAATATATTTCCTTAATTTGACTTTTATATTTATTTATATCCCTATTTGACCTCTTATCCTTGATCTCTACTCTTTCTTGGCATGTAGCCTTCTTATTTGTGACTATTCTTCTCTTTATCTGGTTTCACTTTCCCTTTAGTATTTTCCTTATTTCCATCACTTCAAATCTTGATTCAAACTTCATGAATGCAATATTTTATCATAAGTGACCTCTCTTTGACCTAAGAAACTTAAATCAATACACTTAGATACCTCATCCATTCTATAACACCCCATTTCACACCTAAACCCCATACTTGTCTTCACTTCCTTATAGACCTAAAAACATGTAAAGCTTCTTGTCTAGAACATTCCACACATGATCCTAGAGAACTAAACATACCCATTATCCTCCTACTTTTAACAAAGTTTTATGATTCAAATTCCAAAGTAGATGCCATAACTCTCCATATTTATTTATAATTAAGTCTCTTCTAGTAGGTCTTTTTACCTATAAATGCAGATGGTTTGACAAAGAGGGAGAGGTTATAAATAAAATAAAAACACATTTGGACACCCATTAATATTTTCTTAGTTTAAAGTTTTAAGACCCAATTCATTAGATAGGTAACTAAACCCAACATCCATAATATCTTTTAGGTCTCTTTAAAATCTAATTTAAGGCTACAATAGTGTTTTTATATCATTCTATACTTATTCACCCCAAAACCCATTAAATCACTTATTACACATGAAGTTACACTAGGCTACAAATTTTTATCAAATTATAAGGGATAAAACAAAAGATGTACACATTTCAATATTGAAACCCTAAGTTGGTTCTTTTTAAGCCTATGTAAGGCTGAGAGGGGTAAAAATGAGATTAATATGGTTTTATACAACTTAAAAACTACAAACCACCTAGTAAAGTTTTTTTTACCTTCTCACACCTTTTTCGATTACTATAAATCTAAGATTCCATTTAAATTGATCATAAAAAAACATCAAAATAAATAAATTTATGTGCATGGATAAGGGATTATATAGGCTAAGGATTCAAGAAAAGAGTTTAATTGAATTTTAGGACACTTTTAAAGATTGGAACACATGTAATAAGTCTAAACCAACCTACTTGACCTTATCCCATAGTTTATTTACACTGAAAAATCACTAAATGCTCATAAAAGGTGAAAACACAAAGTTTATAATCTAACTCTAGGATTGTGTACTAGTAAATGTAGATTATTATAATATTACATGGAGTTTTACCTCAAAAATATATTTATGACCATGTACACTCTATTCACTATATTAATGTTTCAAATCATTTCTTTAACGATCACTAGAATTTCGTTTCTTCCTTTCAATTGTTATTCTTTGACTGTGATGTACACACACATAATTATAAGGAACTGAATTCCCCCTTTCACCTATAAGAGGATGATACTATTCAATATACATTAAGAATAAATCAACAAATTATCACTCTTATCAAAGTCTCAGTGATAGCAAAAAAATCTATGAAGCTTTTCTTTATTCAAAAATCGAAACACATATACATAATTTTTTAGCATAGGCAAAGTTCCTCCTCTTTGTGATCTTCTCTTATTTTTTATTGAAAATATCTTCCTATATCTTTCCATAATTTTACACTCAATCTCTATTATCCTCATCTAGCTAAATATACATACATTTTCAATCTTTCTTATATACAAAACCATCAAGAATCTCTCCTACAATAATGGTCTCACATTGTATAATTGTTACCTTTTTTTCTTTTGCATGCTTCTTGATTTGCATGACCTATATATGAGTTGGGTGTATAAATACATTTAAAAAATTTACATGACATCAAATTAATCTTACAAACATCATTTTTATTTTCACTTCATACTAGACTCAAATTTCCCTTCTATTCCTAAGTCTAAGATTCAAATTTTCAAATTTGGAGTTAAGACAAGAAAACCTAGAAGTCCAAAAATCCACTAAATGTAGAGGACTCATATGAATATAAATAAATCCAATAAACCCTATAGGACCCATCACATATATTTAAATTTAAAATTTATCACTATGAAACATGTAGACACACTCTCTGCTCAATGTCTTAGGATTAACTACATCATACTCCCTTTCGGGAAAAGATTTGAGCTCTAGCTCAAATATGACTAATCATTTTTCATCCTCATTTTCCAATTGGTCTTATCCTAGTCCTTTGAAGTTATATTTATATTGCTCCTAACTTTATTTGGTTTCTTCTTATATCTGTATCTTCTTAACTTATCTAACCTTCTACCCTTTATGGGTCTCTCTGTCCACTCTTCTTCAACCTTAATGAAGTATATAAATATTTTCCATTATTTATCTTCATGCTCTATGGATTATTATTTCCCCTTCTTTCTTTCCATTCCTTCAAATACAAAACTATTATGCAAATGATTTAACCTCTTATCTTCCACTTGGCTTAACTTGTTTGCCTTCATGATTACCATTTCAGCTAGTTATCAAATTAGTTTTTCTTTCTCCGTGCTTTTTCATTGCATATTTAATATTTTTTTTTGGATCATCCTTGGAATGATATGGTCCATATTCAAATATGATTTCATATTCAAATTATTTTCCTCATGGTTGTTCATCACTTTGTATTAATATATCATGAGATTTTAACTTGCATATTTATCTTTTTCATATATTTTTGAAGTGTATCTATACAAACATAAACCACCTCCATGACTCTCTCATACTCTATTTTTTACATGCCATAGCTGTCTTACTCAATTAGTTCCTACAAATATTCCTCTTCATTATCAAATCCTTATCTCTATCATTACTTATACCTATTGAGTCTGGACTTGTATTTGAGCTTATCATTGTTCCTCAAAATTTGATCTACACTATTATATATTGTAAAAAACTTGTTTGGAGGATTAAAAAACTCCTATAGTATCATTATTTCTTCCCTCCATGAGATATCATTCAACTATTCAACTTATTCATCATACTTGGGCACCCTTTATTCTATTTCCTCTCTTTTTTCCTCTTCAACCCTAATCTTCACCTTATAAACTTTATGGACTAATTGCATACTTTTAATATCATCAAAATATTCTTCCATATACTATCCTATATTATTAAACTATTCCATCACTCTCTCCCTTCTTGAGAGGTCTTCACAAGCTCTATCAAAGAGGTAATTATCCTCTTGTTCAAATGCATTTTATTCCATTAGAAGTATTTCATCACTGTAGTCACCTTCAAATGTCCACTAAGACCCTTCTCCTATATGTATGTAATTTATTCCAAGCATACTCTTCCATACTTTCTCTTCTCTTGCAAATATCTCACAAAATGGCTCACTACTATAACCATCACAATTAGTTTTATTACATATCATTTCCCTTGTACTAATTGGAAACATATATTCATCATCATGGACTACATCCTCATTCATTTTTATCTCTTTCTTTCCTTTGGCTATCCACACCTTCTTCTTCATAAATTTGGGTCAGTACTTGTACATTGCTTCACTTTTTATCTTTGATCTATAAACTAATTATTTCTCTTGAGCACCTCCTTCATTCCTCTTTTCTTCATGTATTGACCTATATTATTTTATTCCACTTTATATATAACATTTAATTAATGCATTGTACCTATTATTTGCCTAAATTTACTTTTTGGACAGCTTCTTGATTAGATTTTGTGTTCTTTATTTCATCTTCTAGTTTCTCAAGCCACTTAGGCATAATATATCCATGATTATTTACAAGTTTTGAGAGTCTAAATTTTATATTTTTTATATTAACCTATATATCAACATCCCTCTTCTCATATAAACAATAAAAATCAAGACTTAAACATTCATTTATCTCTTAAAAGTATTATTGCATGATCATGTTTGTCCTTATGTCTTCATTATTTGTAATTATCTCTTTATTTTGAGCTTCCTTTCTTTCTTATGATGTAATGATTTATAGGGAATAATGAAACTCTAACTCATCTTATATCTCTTCATTAGTATGTTGAGAATATTAAATCTCTTTCTTGTGGGCTTTTATAACCTGTTCACTTCCTTTATCATATTTATTCACCTTGATTCTTTATTTGTTTTCCCCAACTATTATAAACTTTAAGGCCTTATCTTTGAACTACTCCATGAGGTTCTCCATACCTGCATACATACACTTAAACATAATGTTAGAGTATAAAACATGACAACAACATGTATATATGAGTGTCTCCTTCATGGACACTCTCCTCTTCTCATTACTCTTCTTCTTATCTTCCTTCATGTTCTCCATAATAATAACTCTCTTCAAAACTTCTTTTTCATGTTGTTCACACGAAAAATCTTTGCTATTCAAGATTCTATAGGCTATTCTTTCTTTTTTCTCCCATTTTTCTGTAATGAAACTATTTTTTGATTCTCCACGAGTATACTTATAGGTGAATTGATCCTCTTTCTCACATCCCATCTAGACCATTAACATTTTTTTTTCTACATGAGCTTCACTATGATCTCTATCTTATTAAATCTTTGTCTCAACTCATCTTGTATACTCTTTATCTCCTATTTTTCATTCATCTCTCTTCTCTTTGTGTTATTTAACCTTTTCATATTTATGGTTTCATTATTCATCCTTTCCATGCATCTTATTTCTCATTTCCATCTTCATTTCAGTTTCTTCCATTTACTTAGGTCTCACTTAGACCTATCTTAATTATCAAATTTGCCTACTTGCTTGTTTGGACCTCATTTGGGTCTCCAATGAGTAAAATTATTTAGGTGACACACATGGGTCACCAACCTTCTCCCTCTTAACAAGCCTCAATTACATGTTGAAACTTACAAAACTTATCAAAATATTGACACATTTATTGATATCACAAATTAGAGACAATAGATAAATGTAAATATACCTTTTCTTGACGTTTATCTACTCTTCCAATCAATATATTCAATATTTGATACCAATTTATGTAGATTAAATTCATAAAACCTTCTCTCTAATTACCTTTCTCAATTATTTGATTTAAATTCTCCTTGATATCTTATCTTACTATTTTCTTTGAGAAACATATATTTATCTTTTTATGACTCTATTTATTTACAATCTCTCTCCATAAAAAATACTAGATTCTAAACCTCTTGTAGATTATATTAATCTTGTTTGTTAAAATATATTTCCTTCATTTAACTTTGATATCTTATTTATATCCCTCTTTGACCTCTTATCACTGATCTCTACTCATTCTTGGCATGTAGCCTTCTTCTTTGTTATTAGTCTTATCTCTATCTAGTTTCACTTGCCCTCTAGTCTCTTCTTTTCTTCCATAACTTAAAATATTCCTTCAAACTTCATGAATGTAATATTTTATCATGAGTGACCTCTCTTTGACTTGAAAAACTTGAATTGGTACACTTAGATACCTCATCCATTCTTTAACACCTCATTTCACACCTAAAGCCCATACTTGTCTTCACTTCCTTGTAGACCTCAAAACATGTAAAGATCCTTGTTTATAACATTACACACCAAATATTGGAAAAATAAACACATAATTTATTACCCATTATCCTCTTACTTCTCACAAATTTATATGATTCAACTCCTAAAGTAGATGTCAGAACTATCCATCTTTCTTTATAATAAGGTCTCCTCTAGTACATGTTTTTATTTATAAATGTAGATGGTTTTACAAAGATTCAAAGGTTATAAATAAAATTTAAAAAAAATTGGACACCCATTAAGCTTTTATTTCTTCTTTCAAAGTTTTAAGACCTAATTCATTAGATAGGTTACTAAACCCAACATCTTTATTATTTTTTAGGTCTCTTTAAGGTCTAGTTTAAGGCTACAATAGATTTTCCATATTAGTACATACTTAAACACACCAAAAACCATTAAATACCTTGATACACATTAATTTATAGTATTCAACAAAATTTTATCAAATTCTAAGGGTTATAAAAAAAGATATACACATTTCAATATTGAAACCCTAAATTGGTTCTTGTTAAGCCTATACAAGGCTGAGAGGGGTAAAAATGTGATTAAGAGGGTTTTATATAGCTTAAAAACCTCAAACCACCTAGGAAAGTTTTTTTCTAACCTTCTCACGCCTTCTCCAATTACTATAAATCCAAGATTCCCTTTCAGTTGACCACAACAACAAAAAAACATAAAGTTTTGTGAGTGGATAAGGGATTGTATAGGTTGAGAATTTAAGAAAAGAGTTTATTTATATTTTAGGCCACTTATAAATATTCAAAAACATGTAATTATTTTCACTAAACCTAAGGAACCTTTTTTCATATAGCAATCACTAAATTCTCCTAAAATGTGAAAACACAGAGTTTAGACTCTAATTCTAGGTTTGTGTAATAGTAAATGTAGCTTCTCACAATATTACATAGATTTATATCTAAAAAATATATTTATGATCATGTAAAATATCTTGGCTATATTTATGTGTCAAATCATTTCTTGAATCATCACTAGAACATCATTTCTTCCTTTCTCTTGTTATTCTTTGACTATGACATACACACACAGAATCATGAGGACTGAATTTTCTCTTTCACCTATAAGACGATGATACTATTCAATATACTTTAATAATAAATAAATAAATAATCAATCTTACCAAAGTCTCAGTGATAGTAAAAAACTCTCTAAATCTTTTCTTTATTATACATAATTTATGAGCACATGTAGAGTTCCTCCTCTTCATGATCTTCTCTTGTTTTTCTTGAAAATATCTCCCCATATCCTTTTATACATTTATATTCAATCTCTCTTATAATCCTAAAACTAAATATACATATATTTTCAATTTTTATTATATATAAAAGCATCAAGTATCTCTCTTACAAAAATTGTCTCATGTTGCATAACAGTTACCTTTATTTTCTTTTTTACATTCTTCTTGATTTGCATGACCTCTATATGAATTGGGCATATAAATGCATTCCAAAAAAATTTACATGACCTCAATTGACTTTTACAAACATATTATTTATAATTACTTCATATTAGACTCAAATTTCCCTTCTATGCCTAAGTCTAGGATTCAAATTTTCAAATTTAGAGTTTAGGTGGGAAAACCTAGAAGTCCAAAAATACACCAAACTTAAATGAATCATATAAATATAATTCAATACAATGGACCCTATATTACCCCTAACATATATTTAAATTTATAAAAGGTCATAATGAGACATTTAAACACACTCTCTCCTCAATGTCTTGGGATGCTCTACATTTGATCTGTAGAGATAAACTTCGATACCACTATCAGAACCCCATAAAATCCAACCCAAAAAATATATGGAATTTAGAGTTATGAATATTATTTATCAATAATATATATTGTATATGTATATCAAATTCAAACAATTTAAAGTGAAATTCATATTCATGATTGCTAACACTTTACTAAGGTAGCCATGAGTTTTTAACCAACTTATTAGGTTAAATGATTAACTAAATTTTTTAATAAAACTTAATTATTATATAATTTTTTCCAGGTGACAATCAATTCATTTTCATGAGTATTTCAACTCTACATTGTAATCGATACAACTAAGATTTATCTTGAAGGTAAAACATATCTACCTACCAAATTTAATCAAGATAAGAGATTTAGTTTTAGGGTTTATTCATATAAGTCATCACTTCTCCATAAATTAAAAATAGTACCTAAGTTTCCAATCTTCTCATTTAAATCATCTTAAAAAAAACAACCGAAAAATATTATGTTTTTAACATTGTCCTTGTTTCACATTTGGGATAAACAAATTGAAACCTAATCTTAATTGCCTCTTGAGACATTAAAGATACAAATTTACACTTCCAAAATTTCAATCACACAAAGAAAATATTCTTAAAATTTCCCTTAAATAAGGCTAATAATTAAAATAATTATATATATTCCATTATCCATCTCATAACCTAAGATGAAGTTGGCTCTACTTCATGGCAGGCCATTGTCTAAGTGGGTCCTATACAGTAATAAGATTTATTTCATGAAAGCAAATTAAAATCTCAAATTTTCATTCCTTAATATCATATGAAAATTAGTAGTCTTGGTTAGGGTTAAAGACTAATGTACTAATGTTTTTAAAATAAAAATAGTATAAGTGACTACAATTTCACTATTCATTAGGTTAAATGCACATTACCATTTCATAAACAAAATCCTTGACAATTCATTTAAACGTTATTGAAAATTACATACTCCTTAATCTCCCAGTAGTTCATTGTGACTTAAGTTTGTCAATCCATTTTACCACTATTCCTAGACTAGAATAGAGTCTTGAAAAATATTCTACATTGGCCATCCAATAACCAAAATGCCATTATAATATGATCAAATACAATTAATTACAAGAATGTAGTTAAAAGAATTGAATCAACATACATGATCCAACATTATCTTCATAACTCAAACATTTACACTATTGACTCAAAAATACATATCTAATTATTCTCTTTTTAAGAAATAACCCATGCATTAATTACATGGCCACTTCTAACAAGTCTTGTACTTTTGATTATACCCAAACCCTAATTAATTGAAATTTCCATAACTATCAATTTAAAACTAAATCCAAATATCACTATAATAACTTATAATAATTTCCAAAATAAATAACACTTTTAATCATTTTAAAAATCAGTCCATCTTAAGGTTTCATGAATAGGACATCCCCCATTTCCTCATTGAGGTTCATTAAGGCAAGTTTATAAATCACAATAACTAGAGTCTACCAATGTCCTAAACACTAATTAAATGAAATTTCCCTAACTATCAATTTACAACTAAATCCAAATATCACTATAATAACTTATAATAATTTCCAAGATATATAACACTTTTCATATTTTTAAAAATCAATCCATCTTAAGGTTTCATGAATAGGACATCCCTAGTTTCCTCATCAAGGTTCATTAAGGTAATTTTATAAATCATAATAACTTGTGTATACCAATGTCCTAGTAGTAGATATCAACAAGTAATATGATCTTTAGTAGAAAAAAATTTAAAGTGTTTTTATATCACTAACAATCCTTTGACATAATTAAATAATGCATTATATTATTAAAAATACTTCTATTTCATTATTAATCAAATAAGATATGAAAGTAGTGAGAAACATAATTTACCATCATGGAAAAATAACTATAATATATAGTTATTCAAATAATTCATCAAACTAAGATAATAATATTTCTATTTCACTATTTTTCCTACCCTACAAATAGTAAGACTATTAAAACCAACACATTAAACCACTAATATTTTAATTTATTACAATATTAAATAACATGACTACCATACTCACCAATATATCATCTTTTTGGTGGAAATATCTTCATGTAAACTAAGAATTAAGAACTATTTAGACATAGAACTATCCATGCACTTCCAATATAAATTCAAGGTAAGTCATAAAGCATAAAAATTAATAACATATCCCAATCCTTTCAATCATGCCTTGCACTCCAAAAAATCAATATAAAAGAGTAATTACATGCTTGTCAAGGTAGTGCCAACCTTATATAGTCTCAACTAATAATATGCATTAAAAATTTTATTAATATGAATTTTATAATTAACCATGCTAAAATGAGTATTAAATGATATTACAACTTTCCCAAGTACTACAAGGTGAACTTGAGGTCCTTATAAGTGTTTATAATAACAATGAAAAACCATGAAATAATGTAGATTGTCATAACTAAATCATACACAATAATAATAACTATAATTTCTCCACATTGTAATAATTCAAGATTTGAAACCCAAGTAAATCATTAGGTATTATTTATAGGAGTTTTACCATAAATACCAAATTTTATTTAAAACATAATTATGAAATGAAGATAAATTATCTTTATTATCCTATTTATGTTTTAAGAAATTGTTGTAGATCAAATTTGCAACCTTGAGAGGGTGATTTCATCCCTCTCAACTTGAGCTATGCAATGGGATTAATCCTAGGCTATGGGTGACCTTTATATGGATCAAGCCTATATATTATAGGGATAGATACCACTGATTTAGAAATTAGGATAAATACACTACTAATTTTCAAGGAAAATAGATAAGGATAACATGAAAACAAAGAGATGATACACCAAATAGTTGATCACTACCAACTAGATGCATTTGCACTTATAAACCATGAAACTCACCTTATATACACTAGTTATAATATGAATCTCTCACATAAGTGTTTCAATGTGAAGGTTGTGATGGATACTAAGGCTATTATGAGTAATCAAGAGGTCTTGGAGGATACTGGTGAATAGAAAAGCTCACTTAACCTTTCCACCACACTTACACACTTCACATGACCCATAAAAGAAGATTTGAAATTGAATCTATGTGTTAGAAAAGGATAAAATGCCAAAGAAGACAAGTCAATTCACTTGATAAGATCAACCATTCACACACACACACACACACACACACACACACACACACACACACACACACACACACACACACACACACACACACACACACACACACACAAATTAAATCCATAAGAGGAGGTAAAACAAGTTTAATTTCATTAATCATAGGAATACAAATGGTCAGAGCTTTTCCACACCTAGGTGGAGGATACATATGTAGCCTATTAAGGCTCAAATTATAGATAAAATAAGAGAGAAGAAGAGAGAAGGGCATAAAAGGGAGAGATTGACAAGTGTATCTAAAGATTTAAAATAAATAATATTTATGAAATAAATTAAAAATATATCATAGGACAAGTGTTTCTCTATTGAATATTCTTATTCATCCAAGTGGCATGGAGTTTCATTCCTTTACTTGACACCTTGTCTTCATCAAAACTGCCCCTTGTCTTGTCTTGTGAGATGACAAATGGCCTCATTGATTGTAATGTCATGTTGAACTAACCTTGATATAATATTTGAAACTTTTCAATTGCGTATTAAACTCCTAAAACTTGACATTTCAATGATGATTACACCTCTTAGGTGTCTTGAAGCCCACTTGGCCTTACTATGCCTATCTTTACTTGCAAGTATCAAATCTTGACTTTGCCATCATAAATAAAATTATTCTCCATGAAATTAATACTAATATCATAAAATACCTTAAAAAAATCATTTTATGCCTCAAAATCTCTCTAATACTTCATCTTGTACATAAAGCTCTCACTAACACTCAATTTCTTGTAGCCCTAAAAATATGTAAACCTCCTTATGTAGAAGAATATATAGATGATCCTAGGGAAATAAATATATATATTAGTACCTAATATCCCCTTACATATCAATGCCAAATTACATGACCTAAAAGTGAGTGTATGTGTCTTTTTCATCTAATCTCTCTCCCCAATTAGACCTTAATTAGGCCTTTATGCCTAGAAATTGATTTTTGGCGCAAATGACCTACCACACGTGTGAAACCAAAAAAAAAGTGTTTTATTAAAATATAGGACCTCATTAACATTATTAATGCCAAATTTTGGATAATTTAACCTTGTATAGGTATTCAAAATAAGAAATGGCCCAAAAACTAGCCCTTCACAAGCCTTTTCCACACTGCCTTCAACAACTAGACCTGTAAGAGAACTATCATGGTGTCTTGTATGGATTTTTATATTTAAGGAGGTATAATACATCTAATTAAACATATGAAAATTATTTTTATCTATTCATGATATTGTATGCCCTATTTTAATCTCAAAATTTTACAAAAGTATAACATTTTTTGCTTCCATACAAGTGTCATGGTGAGAATGTTACTGGAGTGCTCAATAATATTTACAAGGGTTTATGAGAAATACAAGTCATTTTAGGCACTTTATACTCCAATATTTCACATCAGGTCTATATTAGGGTTTTAAGTGGTTTGAGCTATTGACAATTGTTCATAAACCCTAGGGCCTTAACTCCTAAACTAATGCCACAAATTTCAAGTATGATAATATCCTAAACTATACCTGAGTGATAAATTTCCCATGCATCTAAACCATATAGTTATAAGAATACAAATATTTTCTTTGGGTCTCTATTATACCATTAAAGAGTGCTTTATGGTCTTAACCTTTGTTCATACATGGCAAGGACCCAAACCAACAACTAATGTTAGGATATTGAAGTATGGATACCTCCTCACCATCTCTAAAAGACATTAGACTCCATGCATAATGTCAAGGTCACACCAAGTGAGATATATTTATTTTTAATGATAGTCATCTAATTAAATATTTTTATAAGATCTTGTAGGTTTAAAAGTCACTTTCTTTGTTTTCCTCTACCTATAGATGCCTCTTTAGGGTTTGTATAGTCATTGTACACTTCCTCATATCTTGAGACACTCACTTTATACCCCAATATACATTATTTTAATCACTATGAGGACTATAACAAGTCATATTATCATAATATATACCTTTTCATATGAATTCCTTTCCCTCAAATAACTTTGTATTTCAAAAACAAGTAAACATCCTTCATGATTAGGTAGGCAGGCTTGAAAGTGTCATATTGACTATGTTTAAAAGCACTAAAGTAACCCTTGTTTTATCATCCTCACTCTAAACTCTCTTTAGGTTTATTATACCTTAAATTACATTATTTAATTGTGTATCCATCTAAGTTTCAAACCCACTATTTTTCATTGCATCTTTCTTAAAATTTAGAGCCGAGTATAGCTTCAACCTTGTAGGTGGTGATTGTAGTTTTGACTACTTCTTAAGGATTTTTAGGGTTTCAATACAAAACACTAAGAAAAATCATGAAATTATTATATTTTTGAGTATATTGATCCACTTTTTATGTTTTAATACTTTTCAAGACCCTGTATCATCACTTGCATACACTCTCTTTTTGCTATCTATTCAAGACATAATTATAGGTGGTGATTGGAAGAGATTCTAAACATTGATATTTGAAAACTAATAATATTTACTAGGATATGAATATTTTGAGAGTTATTAACTTAATTTAAGGATATTTTACCATATTATAATATCATTGGCCTCTCATAGTATCTACAAACTTTTCTTCTTATCTTCATACACAAGTCTATGTATGTGTGCCTAGGCTTATGAAATCAATCCTCTTAACCTTATTTTGACTCTAAAATAGATTATGTGTCTTCCTTAATCAATTTTTTATTTAATTTATTCATTGTTTTATGTTTCCTTCACCTATTCCTCTTCACATGACAATTGGATTCTTGACCAAAATGAGGACCTACAGGTCTATAACCTATAGGTCTATTTTTACATGGACAGACTATGAAAACTAACTTATTGAGTCTTTAAAATTTATGATTGTATCAAATAATATAATTTTATTATAATCACCTAAATATAACTATAAATATCTAACTAAACATTATGATATTTTAAATTTGCCCATTTGTATGTACAGGCCCATGTATGAGGTCAACTCATGTGTAATGCTTATGTATGAAATTTGGAGTCCACGTATTCATTCATCCTTTTCAATGATGAAATAAGGTATATAAAGGGAAAAATAGTATTTATGATTATAAACCATGTCTCTCCATTGATTTATCATCTCCAACATAAGACTTAAGACCCAAAAATATACACCTACATGTATACAGACCTGTAGGTGGCTACAACATATTCTATCCATTTGTTTGAGAGTACATTTATAACCTAATATCATTAATTTGGTTTTATAATTTATCTAATTATATTATCACATTATATCATTTATATTTAATTCTTATTTGATCCAAGTTTAATAATTAAGCCTGTAAGAAACTATTCATGCACTGTACCATGCCTCTAAAAATAAAAAATCATGCCATCACTTGAGGATTATATAAAAAAGGAATTTTTTCAAAGAGAGATAACATGGATAATCTGATATTTGGTATTTTTTCCATTTTCCATGCATTATGAAGTACTTTAAAACTCTAGAGAATGACAAAACTCAGAACCAAATATAACTCTTATAGCTAGGGTGGTGGTGTTCGCATATACTTGAGACACCATTTTCCTTGTTGAATACACCTCCATAAATTGAGTTTATTAATGAAAATAAAATTAAAAATACTCATTTTATCTCTTAAAACACCTCACAAAATCTAATTTCCTCCATCAAAATCTGAAGTGAATAAAGAGAAGCAGAACTAGACCCTACTTGAATAAATAAGGAATAATGACCTCCTTGCACTCTTAAAAATTGTTCATTAAGGAGGGGTAAAAATTTGATAAATATTTACATTTATTTTAAGGTCATTAATACCCCCTCATATGGAATAAATCTTAGACCATGAATCTCACTATACGATATGTATTGAGCATGTGAAAACTTCCCCTATGAGCTTGCAAAGGGAGTGATGAAGTTGCTAAAAACATTTAGCTTATTAGGACCTATAGATATGTATGGATATGTCCTAGATAAGGTGAATATAAACTCTTAATACATTTTACCTTGAAACCAAATCCTCCAAGTCCATATAAGTGCTTACGATGGAATGATTCTCTTTCATTTGGGCATTGTACAATTTGGACTTTTTTTTCTTTAAAATCATTGGAGTTACTCATATGCTTTTTTCTCTTGGTTTTCACATACCTTAGAGTTTATACAAGAACCTTAATCTTTCCAAACATACACAAAATGTTTATACATGGTGATTAAGGATAAAAATGAATTTATGGAAACCTTTGAACCTATTAAACATTTTAAATAACCATTATATTCTCACTTAATGACTATACTTAACACAAAACAAAATAATAAATTACCTTAATTTATGCTAATAAGACTTAAAGAATACCACTTTTAAGAACTCATAAAGCATGGAATGGGTTATGACCTAGGTCATAATGAATAAAAATAAAGCTTTTGTGAACCTAAATAATTATATCCAAAAATAGGTTAACATCTTTGGTAGTCTCCTATGGATGCTTGCTTGCTAAGCATATATACTAATTGCCTAGTCCATCTATTGGGCAATGGAATCATATACTATTCAAAATTAGACCTAAAATTAATTTGACACAAGAAAATACAAATTAATTTAAATCCAAAAATAATAAATAAGACAACACACAAAATAAAACAAACACACTTGTGCTCTCAAGAACTTAAGGAACACAAATAATAAAAAACTATACACAATTGACCTCAACATTTTTTACTTCTCTAGGATCAAATGGGAAACTCTTGATACTATCACAACACCATGGAATAATATTTTCACTTACTGAGTAGAGTCCAACCATACATGGGTTATGGAGTGGATGTTTCTGCTTGAATTTGGATATGCTAGCATGTTCATAGCCTCTTTGACTAGCAACTAAACTTTTTGCTTCATTAACTTATACATAGGTTGTCTATGTGAGTCAAATACAAAACCATACCCATTCCAAACTTGTTTTATTGGCACCAGAAATATAATGTATACCTCATATATAGGCTTATCTTAATCAAGCTAAACAATCTTAGAAGAGTCTCTTGGCATGATCATAGTATTGGATTCAAGGAGAGATGTGTCTTAATTCTTAATAGATTGAGTCCAATGAAGTTTAATTTACTTTTTAAAGAATGAATATACACTTTAAAATGGAATGATACGTTGATATCATTATTTTAAAGACATCAAACAATTCATATTCAAATGAAATAGCCTCTTAGGATCACAAGATTGGAGATTCACCTTCCTCTTGCTTGATAAAACTACCTTCTTCAACTTGAATTAAAATTTTACATGTCTTTAGAAGAGCATAACATGATTGTATAATATCAAATAATTCCTTCAATTTATATTCATTTGGTTCTAGTTCACTTAGACCTTCTTGAAGATTGATAGGGGTTAATGTAGAAGTAGTTCTAAAACAATTTGATGAAGAGTTAGAGTCTGTACCTCCTTGATCATGCTCATAGGGTTCAAATAATTTTAGTTCCACTTCTAATAGATCATAATAATATTCTTCATCTATTGTAATAACTTTATCAGCTTGTTCTTATTGATAAATGCCATATCTCTCAAAATCTAATATCATTTGATCAACTTATACCTCATCAAGGTTACTTTCCTCTTTATAGTCATATAAACTATGAAAATTGGTAACTTGAGTGTGGATAATGAAACCCAACCCTTAGGTCCCTCTTTCTTAATATAATTACCCTCATAGGCATATTTTCAGTAATTCTCAATCATCTATAGCCTTCTAGACCTGATCCTAACTGAGATAGAATCCTCTTTCCATGATAAATCAATCCCCCTAGGTCCCATCTACTCAGGATAATAGCACCAAACTAAGAATATAGAATTAATGCCACTCATCTCTACTTTTGATACTATTGTCTAAGTCCATATTTCACCCCAATGGTTAATTTATTTTGGTTTCCCATCCTTCTCTTTATTGGCTTAATATAGCAAATTCAACCCATGACTAATAGATCCCTATAAAAGCCCATTCAAAGATCATTTGGATAGGGTTTGAAATTATCACTAAAAAAGAAAAAATACAAACAAGACTACTCAAGAAATCTTCCATATTATTTACATACAAATAGCCAACACACTTACAAGATTATTCAAATCCTTACACCAGTCCCTAGCCACCTCAAATATATCCAGTTTAGAATTCTACATCTTCATACACATAATTTCACAAAGCACATCAAGTGGGAGAACTACATATGGCTTGATCCCTATTCAGAGTATTGGTATGTAGGCAACATGCCCACACAAGGGATGTGGATCCATGTCTAGTGAATCTTACACACACTAATCCCCCCTCTTTCTCAAAATTGGTCAAAGCATAATGGAAAATAGGGTTTGAGGATAAAATTTGCTCTAAAGGATCTCCACAAACTTCCATCTATCAAAAATTTGTAGATAATGTCACATAAACATGATGAACAAAACCCAAAAATCTCAAATCCTTAGGACAATAGCAGTAGAGATGGACTATAACATCAGTGTCACTCCTGTTCAATTCTAAAACTCCTATCTAATCACAAAATCAAGTTTAGATCTTAGTTTGTGATAGTGTCCCAGTCTTTCATAGTGAATTCCAGCCTCTATCTTAGTTAGATCAATTAGTTTCTAGCTAAGTTTTGTTTTCTTCTCCTTATTACTATATTTAGAAAATTTTAAATTGCAATCAAATTTCACAATTTAGTTTTTTGATAATTACATATTTATTTACTAATTTTATTAGTCAAAATCTTTAAATAAATTAGGAACAATACACCAATATTCCCAAAATTGTTAAATCATTTGGTGAACTTGACTTACTTAGTTTGCACATAAAAACCCTAGGAACCTTAGGGTAAATTTCATACTAATTTTTCCTATATTTTTATAATTTTTTACCTACATAATAAAATAAAAAATTAGTATTTAATTTTAAAATTTTATATTAATTTTAAAATAATTTTCTTTCAACCCTAGTTGCCCATACTAGGTCCCAGTATTTTCTCAATAATTTACCAATAATTTTCTAAATTCTTACTAGCATATTAAAATAAAAAATTCACTTTAAAATTCAAAATTCAATAGTAATTCTCAAAAATATTAATTTTTCCAAACCCTAGTGGCATATACTAGGTCCCATTAAATCACAAATTTCCTTATAAAGTTTTGAATTTTTACTTGCATATCTAACTCATAAATTCACTTTTAATTTTAGAATTTCATAGTAAATTTTTAAAACAATTATCTGTCAAACCCTAGTTACATACACTAGGTCCAATTTTTTCTTGAGGTATCACCTTACATTCTAAAATCAAATTTCAAAAATGGATCTCACTTATTTTCAAATATTTCTTGCATTTTTAGAAAATAATAAGGAGACCATACTTGGTCTTATCATGTACATGCTAATTCCAAGTTTCATTTATTCCTTTTCATGCTTAATTTTCATAATAAGGGATGGTTTTACAAAATTTATTGCTAAACATGCACAAGATTTCAATATTTATTTTGTATACTCTCTCTCTCTCTCTCTCTCTCTCTCTCTCTCTCTCTCTCTCTCTCTCTCTCTCTCTCTCTCTCTCTCTCTCTCTCTCTCTCTCTCTCTCTCTCTCTCTCTCATGCAGAATAATTTCCAACTCTATTTTGCTAAAAATGTTATAAATATTATGTTACAAGCCAAAGTTTTTTATGAATTCATGCAAAAATTCACACTTTATATCCCTTTCTTTCTATCTCTCATATAGAATGTTTTTCAATTTTATCATGCTAAACATATTAGAAATGTCAAAGCACATGCCAAAGTTTCTTATGAATTTATGCATAAATTCATGCTTTCTATCCCTATCTTACTATCTCTCATGTGGAATTCTCTTTATAAACATATTGTTATACAACTTATAACTCCAATTACATTCATTTTATCCCACATACATGGTTTCTACCTAGAGGATCCATTGCATAATCTAACAACCACCTGTCAAGTTTTGATGTCACATCTTATGCATAGGAAATAGTTTCCTTCTCCTCCTCTCCCCCAAGAGGGTGATAACTAATTTACCTCTAAATAGGTTCATGATATCACCCCTGAAAAAGGTGAGGTATCCCATCCTATTGTTTCTAATGCATACATTCAGCCTATAGCTTCTTCAAAACCTCTTCAACATATGTGCTTACATGTTTAATAAAAAATAACTAGGGTTTGCACTTGTGAGACTCTAAGGGATCAAATCACTAGTATGAGAAAGTTAATTTCAGATTTACAAATGTAAATCAGCTATTACATGAAAATATCACAACATTGCAAAATTAGATTATAATACAAAAGCCTCAAAGGTATCTTAGTACCAATCATGTATATATACCTTCACCTAGTCAAATGGTTGCAAGCAATGTTACATGTCAAATCAAGAAATCACAACAAAGTAACTTTAAAACTAGTGATTCAAAAAGTATTCAAAGATAAAATAATATTTAAAGTGAGGTACTAAGGGAAATGATTAAATATAAGTTGATCAAACTACCTCCTCTACATCTAGTGAGAAAATATAGATATTATTGTGCATATCATATAATGCATGAACATCACATAGATTCATTTCTGGCATTAAAACAACATATACAATATATAATTTCTAATGAGGTCCCTATACAAGGGAAATTAGTCAAGAAACCCATGGTGACACAATAACACATTCACAAAATTTCAAATTTATAAATAGTATAAAAGTGGTTACCTAAACATAACTAAGAACAATAAAATGATCAAAAAGCAAAATTAGAGCAACAAATAATTCCAAAAGCATAGGTAAAGCATAAAAAAGATGCAAATATACCTATCCAAAATGAGGCTTGATTTTCAAAGTAGTATGTATTTGGTCAAAAATATCTACAGTAGTTTGATTACCAAGGTCAAGGGTTGTGCAAGCGGGCTCAAGGCATCACTACTCCTATTCTAGCAGTTAATAATTTTTGTCATCAAGGTTTGGGATTTATTGAAAATTCTAAGTAAAATCATTCATAAACACAATTTATCAAATAAAAATATCTAGATACAATAAAATTCCACACTAACATTCCATTGGTTCAAAATCAAGATGATAATAATGAGTGGAACAATATAGGTTCTTATGATTTCCAAGATACCAACAATGAATACAAATATTTAGAGTCATATTCATAGCCATTCCATCATGCTTAAAAATAACACATGATTCTTTTGTTTTATATAGGACACCATGATAGGGAATCTCCCATGAGACTCATTGGTTAGTATCATTTCTTCCCAACTTACTTGTACATAATTCCTAGCTTACTTATACATAATTTTTCAAATTACTTGTATATATATTATTTACAATTACTTGTACATATTCTCGTTATGATTGATTTTAAATAGTTTCAAAATATAAAAAAAAAAATAAAACCAAAAATAATACAACATATCAAAAATTCCAAAAACATTC
Organism: Torreya grandis; assembly: GCA_037957365.1. Classification (NCBI taxonomy): domain Eukaryota; kingdom Viridiplantae; phylum Streptophyta; class Pinopsida; order Cupressales; family Taxaceae; genus Torreya; species Torreya grandis. The sequence goes on from JARHVA010003090.1 coordinate 140,629, forward strand.
AAATATTTAAAAACACCAAAAATATTTTAATTATGTGCATCATCCATACTTTACATTTATAATATCATGATAGACTTACATTTGTTATTCTATGCTATTGTTTGTGGATTTATCTACATTACCATACTTTACTTGATCTTATTTGAGTGTGTGAAGTGACATCTAGATCCTTGATTGCTTCACTCTACCCATTGAGAGGGCATCCTACTTCTACATTGAGACACACATCAATATATATACCCACTGGGGGCATCTTATAAATGACAACACCATCCAAGTTATGTTATTCCTACACCACACACTCTAGTTATCATGTTAATGTACATTATTTACTAGCTTACATTGATTACTCTATCGACACTCACTAGTATATAACACTTGTGTATTTCTTACCATATACCTAGTCTTGTACTAACATGTCTTGTATACTTTCACTTCTTGCTTTGATTAATTAGGGGTGATTGTATTTATAGTATTTACATTATTTCCTTTATTTCTTTACATAGTTAGATGTGATTGCATTTTTCAATTCATGTTTGTTTCCTATAGGTGCCTTAGGATATTTTCCAATGTCATTTTCCTGTACTCTTCTATGTGACTTTGACCCTCATGCCAACCCTTGTTTTTCTTAGTTGTATGTGTATGTAGTATTTGAACATGCCTTGTATGATTTCCTTCCAATTTGAGTGGCATGTGCCTATGTCCCTTTTTTTCTTGTCCCCTTAGCCATTTTATTTATGCTTTTTACTTTTGGCCTTGTGTGCTTGTTTCTTGTTTGCTTCTTATTATTTGTAATGCCATGATTCACATCATGCATTATCTTTTTATCTTGGATGCCATGATGGACATCATTCTCCATCCCTCTTTGCCAATTAACAATTAACAACCAAAACTAACCAAAATTCCTATTCCGATTTAGTACATTGTACATGATATTACATTGTTATATCTATCTAGGCATACCCTTGTTGATCTAACAATATCTCATTACAAACCATTCTATATCTTGAGATATCTTATCTATTATTATTTCTATGTCATGTATCTTCACAGAATAACACACTTGCAGGGCTATTTCTTCTAAGGGTAGTCATTAAAGGGTCTTCATTCCTACCTTTAGAAGAGGGGGCAATAAATAGAGTTTTTGCCACAGATATTAGAGCTATTAAGGATTAAAATAGCAGCATTCAAAACACCAAGAATAATAATTAGACATAAAAATAGTTAGAATAGACCAAAAAGATAATGAGAATATTATAACAGTCACTAGATTTGGCCTAAGATAATATCACCCAACTTGGACTAGAGCACTAGTGTCTAATGTTGGTGCTCTTGTCTAAATAGAAAAAAACTAGACTTTACAGAAGCAAGTAGAATAGTAGGTTTATCTATAGTTTTGCATAGCTAGAATAGTTCAAAATCAATAATTTTAGTACACTTTTACTCAAAGAATCTAGATATAGGGGGAATCATGCACGGTATGAGGTTTATCACTTCTATTTTCAAACATGGTAGTTGATATAAATTCTATATCATAATCCATGCTTCTAGCACCAATGATTAGGGGTAATGTATGTGACATAATTATTTTATTTTCCTTTATGAGTTCAATATTACCTAGGCATTTTTAGTAATTGTATGCCTTATTCCATCTGTAGGTGGTTGACATCATTTTATAATGTATTTCATATAAGCCTAACTTCCACATTCCCAAGTTCTCGAGTTCTCAAGTGGATTTCATATAAGCCTAGTGCACTAGTTTTAGAGTGGCTTTCATACAAGCCTAATTTCCATCTTTTAGAGTGGCCAAGAGTGGCCTAGTTTCTAGCATACATTCAACTATCCATGATAATAGTGTTAGATCATAGTGAATTCATGGGCTTTAGGATCCATCTCATATGACACACATTTCATATCGATATCAATTCTTAGCTTCACTTCATAGGGAAATGATAGATCCAAAAGACTAGCTAGCCTTTGTATTCTTGAGCCACCTGTTCAAAGGGATTGGACACACATTCCAAACATTGATAATCACATGCATGATCACCTAGCTTCACTTAGTGGGTGATGATGGATCCAAAGGGCTAGTCTTTGCATTCTTGAGCCACTTCTAGGGAATTCAACACTCAGCTCCATTTATGGTATTACACTTGGTACAACATCATCCAATATTACTCAACATCACTCATCATCACAAGTTTTGTATAAGTACACATACCTAGTGAGGTCTTTTCATTCCTTTCTCTTCCTCTATCTTACCCAACTTTGTATGTTCTTATTTTATATAGTGTATCTAATAATAAATAATCTAATCTTTGTTTTTTTAGAGTTAGACTTCATAAAATGCTCTCTCTATGCACACCCAAAGTCACATAGCTTCATGATCTTCACCCTTATAGGTAAATTCAAGTATGCATTATATTTTTTATTTATCTTAGTATTTCAATTAGCTACATCATTAGAATAAAGTGGGGGCAAATGTAGTCATATAAAATGTTAAATTTGGTAACTTGAGTGTGGATAATGATACCCAATGCTTAGGTCCCTCTTGTTTGCTCTCATAACCCTAACATGCATCTTTTCATTAATTCATAATCATCTTTAGTCTTATAAACCTGATCCTAGCTGAGCTAGAATCCTCTTTCCATGACAAATCAATTCCCTCAGGTCTCATCTACTCAAGACAATAGCACCACACTAGGACTATAGCACTGGTGTCACTCCTATTCACTTTTGATGCTATTTTCCAAGTGCATTTCTATCCCCAATGGTTAATTTATTCTAGTTCCCTATCCTTATCCTTATTAGCCTAATGTGAGCACATTAAACCTAGACAAATACATCCCTATAAAATTCCATTCAAAGATCATTTGGAAATGGTTGGGAATTATCACTAAGCAAGCAAGAATACAAGCAAGACTACTCAAGAAGTCTTCCCTATTCTATATATATAGCTAGCTGACACACTTACAAGCTTATCCAAATCCTTACACCAATCCCTAACCACCTCAATCACATATAGTTTAGAATTTTGAATCTTTATACACACCATTTCACAAAGCACATCAAGTGGGAGAAATACATATGGCTTGATCCCTTTTTAGAGTATTGGTATGTAGGCAATGTATCCACACAAGGGGTGTGGATCCATGTCCAATGAATCTTACACACACTAACCCCCCCTTCTTACTCAAAATTGGTCAAATAAAAATGGAATATAGGGTTTGAAGAGAAAATATACTCTATAAGGAGGTCTATAAACTTCTATATATTGAAACTTCATGGACAAGGTCACACATACTTGACACATAAAACCCAAAAATATTAGATCCTTAGGACAACAATGGTAGAGGTGGACTATAGTGCTAGTGCCACTCATATCTAATTATAGTGCTCTTATCTAATCATAAAACAAAGTTCAAATCTCAATTTATGATAGTGTCCTAGTCCTACACATTGAATTCTAGCCTCTATCTTAGTTGAATCAATAAGTTTCTAGCTAAGTTTTGTTTTCTTATCCTTATTACTATTTTTATAAAAGTTTGAATTGAAATAAAATTTCACAAATCAATAAATTGATATTACATATATATTTACTAATTTTATTACTCAGACCCTTTAATTAAATTAGGAATAATACACCAATATTCCCAAAATTGTTAAATCACTCTTCAACTTCAAAGGCTAGTTTGTATCTATCTTCACCAAGTGGTGTTCTAATAGTGAACTCCTCTTCACATACACTTGAAATGTCATCTTTATATCCTCCTTAAGAGTGGTATTTAGATGTATCTTGGATGTTTTGCTCCAAAAGAGGCTACTCATCAACATGAACCAATTTTAAATGTTCATGCTTAATATACTTATTATTTTCTTCCCTTCATTCTTCAATGAATCCCCCTATCTTTGGAATGTGTTGAATTTAAAATTTATATACAAAGGATTAATTCTTCATTTGAATAGTCTCTTGAATGTATTTCTAAGATGGAAACTTCTTGGGTTTTTCAAGAATCTCAACAAGGATCTCTTGTTTGTTTTGAATTCCTTCTAGAATGGACTTCTAAAATGGTAAGGATTTAGGATATTGAGGAGGGATGCAAGGCAATTTAATAGGTTTAAATTCTTCCTTGATATTAATTCCCCAATCTATGCTTATTGTACTTTGCCTATCCCATGATTTCACCACTTGATTCCAATTTGGAATCTTAAAGGAATTCTTGGGAGGTTATTGAGGAAGAAGATTGAAATTTTGTACTAAGATAGCTTCATTATATTCCCTCCAAGTAGCAATCTAGATCTCTAATTCTGATTTGTCTTGGCTCTCAATAGTAGGTTACTCAATAACAACCTCTTTCTTTTTTGAATGTTCTCTTGGATTTATTTTTAAGATGGGAAGGTTTGATGGGTATGTAAAAGAGTTGGAAAACTTTGAATCTCACTTGAAATGGTATTTTTAATAATAATTGATGGAACATAAGAGGGTGAAGGTGGTATAGATGAAGGCACTTGGGGCTGATAGCATTAAAGATGTTGTATTTCATAAAATTTTATCTTATCCTCTATGCCTTGAATCAGGCCACTTATATCCATGATATCACTTGTGATTATTTTCTAATTTTCTCTCTTAATAGTTCCCACTCTCTTTTCATCATCTATAATGAGTCTCTCACATTATGCATGAGATGACTAGGAACATTTTGGGCATACTCCATTTGTGTAGTAATCCCTGTCATGTACCTTTCATATCCCAAGAGGGTTTGTTTGAAACTTAAGATGGACTAATTTGAATCATGGATATGTTTATTAGGTAGAAAATGGTTTGAGAAGGATGATAAAAGGAATGAGAGGGCTGCCAAAGAGGTGGATATCTTGGTATGACTATTGAGGAAAAGGAGGGTAATTGTTTTGATAACAAGCCTAATAAGGTTCAATATACTACTAATAAGGGTAAAAAAAACTATTGAAAAGGATGGACATGAGTTTTATATAGCTCTTAAACTTATGTGAAAAAAAATCAACATCAAACCCAACCATGAAACCTCATGAGAAAGACAAAACTAAAATAACACTTGCTTAAAGTGGTACTTTGGGATGCTATAAAAATTTGAATGCATTAAAATTCACCATTGATGTTTATTAAAATAACTTAGAAGGTTGGTTCATTTAGGAACAACACCAAGAAATATTAAATTGATTGTAATCTAGTCCCACTAAGCATGCTAGGACTATTATATCTCAAATTTTCACCCTTGAGAGGGTGATTCAATCCCTCTAAACTTGAGTTATTCAATGGGATTGATCCTATTAAAGTATATTAGTACTCATGATTGCTAGGTTTTAGCTAGGCTATTTGTCTTTAACTAGTTTTGTCCTATGTGTGGAATTATCCCACATTATTTTGACTAGCTTGCATCTTGTGTCTCCTTGCCTATTTAATCAAGGGATATACATTGTAATTTAAATATTTTGCATATCCTTTACATAAAATTTTCATCTCATTTATGAATAATAATTACTGCAATTGGTTTATTCCTTATGTATGTTGAAGCACTCATAGTTGTGTTAATGGTGTATTAAAGATATCTTGGATGAAGAGTATTGTGAACTCTTTTAGATCCTAGGTTTTGGGTGACCTTTATATGGATCAAACCTCTATGTTATAGGTATATCTCCTCTTTATGTATCAAATAGGATCTACTACACTAGTATTTTTCTAGGAAAAGGGAGAAGGATAACATGAAAATAGAGGGGGTGATACACAAAATAGTTGATCACTAACAACTACCTACATGTTCACTTATAGACCATGAAAATCACCTTACATACACAAAATATTTGACATTAGGTCCTTATTAGGGTTCTAGGAGGGTTTTAAGTAGTTTGAGTTCTTAATTATTGTTCATAAACCCTAGGGCTTTAACTCCTAAACCAATGCCAAAATTTTTAATTAAATTAATATCCTAAACTATACATAATTTATTAGGTTCCAATTCATCCTTTACATATAGTTCCAATCATAAGAAGTTATTCTTTGGGTCTCTATTATGCCATTGGAGAGTGCTTTGTATCTTAACCTTTGTTCATACATGTCAAGGACCCAAACCAATAACTAATGATAGGATATTTAAGTATGGAGACATATTAACCATCCATAAAATCCATTATAATACATTCAAAATTTCAATATCATACCAATTGAGAGAAATTTTGTTTTGAATTGCCTCTTTGGGAAATGTACAATCATTATACACTTATTAATGTTTTGAGATTCTCAATTTGTTCCCCAAAAACCATTATTTTCATGACTATGAGAAATATAAGAATTAATATTATCATAATATAAACCTTGTCATATTAATCCCTTTCTCTCAAATCACTTTGTCTTTTGAAAATAAGCAAACATCCTTCATGATTAGGTAGGCAAGCCTATAGGTGTCATATTGATTTTATTTGTAGGGGCTGAAGTAAGCCTTGTTTGATCATCCTCCCTTTGAATTATATTTAATTTTATTGGATCTAAAATTACATATTTTAATTTTATATCCATCGAAGATTCAAATCCATTATTCTACATTGAATATTTATACAATTTTAGGGCCAACTATAACTTCAATCCTGTAGGTGGTGTTTGTAGTTTTGACTGCATCCTAAGGAGTTTTAGGGTCTCAATAAGAACCACTAAGAAAAAACATGAAATTTTTATATTTTTTTATTTTATTTATCCTCTTTTTAAGTTTACATCCTTTCTAGGACAATGTATCATCATTTGCATACACTCTCTTTCTCATGTCTATTGAAAACATAGTTGTAGGTGGTGATTGGAAGAGAGTTTAAACATTGCGCTTTGAAAACTAACCTTATTTAAACTAGGATATGAAATTATGAGAGTTATGAAATTATTTTAATTCTATTTTACAATATTACAATATCATTGGCCTCTCATAGCATCTACAAACTTTTCTTCTTATCTTCATACATAGGTATCTGTATGAGTGCCTAGACTTGTAAACTCAATCCTTTTAACCTTATTTTGACTCTAAAATAGCTTAGGTGTCTTCTATGATCAATTTTTATTTCATATATTAAATAATTAATGTTTCCTTCACTTATTCCTCTTCACATGATAATTGTATTTTTGACCAAAATTAGGTCATATAGGTCTAGAACTTGTAGGTCTATTTTTGTTTGGATAGACTATAGAAACCAAATTCTTGAGTCTTTGCACTTTGGGATTATATAAGATATTATAATTTTATTATCATCACCTAAATATACCTATAAATATCTAACTAAAAATTATTCAATATCAAACTTTTTGATTTATATGTACATGCGTGTATATGAGGTCAGCTCATATTCAAGGCTTATGTATGAAATTTGGAGTTCATGTATTCATTATTGATTTTTGATGATGTAGTGGGGTATATAAAGGTAAAAATAGTTTTTATGGGTCTAAATTATGTATCTCCATTGTTTTATCATCTCCAAAATGAGACTTAAGACCCATGAATGTCCACCTGTAAGTATGCAACCCTACAGGTGGCTAAAACACATTCTAGCTTTTTGTTTGAGAGTAAATTTGGACCCTAATCTCATTACCTTGGGTTTAAAATTTATCCAACATTATTATCACATGTTATCATTTATCTTTTTTTTTAATTTTATTTAAGTTTAGAAATTAAGCCTATAGGAAACTACTCATGCACTGTACCATGCTTCCAAAAAGTAAGAATTGTGCCATTACTTGAGGATTGTATACAAAATGTTATTTTTCAAAGAGAGAAAATATATCATATAATATTGGTGATTTTTTAAAATTTTCATGATTTATTAATTACTTGAAAACTTTGGATAATGACAAGATTTAGAACCAAATAGAACTCTTGCAGTTGGGGTGGTTGAATTCACATATACTTGAGACACCAGTTTCTTTGTTGAAGACACCTCAATAAGTTAATTTGGTTGATGAAAATGACATTAAAAATAATAAATTTTATCTTTTTAAACACCTAACAATATCTAATTTAATCCATCAATCTCTGAAGTGAATAAACAAAAGAAAAACTAGACCTTGCTTGAATGAACAAGGCATAGTGACCTCATTGCACTCTTAAAAATTATTCATAAAGGAGGGTGCACCAATTTTTGAATATGGTAATTTATTTTAATTTTATTAGTAATCACTCCTCTAAAAAAAACTTAGACCATGAATCTCATCATACTATCCATACTGAGCATGTGAAAACTTCCCCTATGATCTTTCTAAGGAAGTGATGGAGTTATTGAAGGAAATTATAACTTATTAGGACCATTACAAGATATGTATGGATGGATATGTCTTGAAGAAGGTGAAGATTATTTTTTAATACATTTTACCTTGAAAGTGAATCCTTTGTATGTAAAAGTGCATGCAAAAGAATTATTCTCTCTCATTTGAGCATTGCACCTACAAAAATTACATAATATGACATCCCTAACATATTTTCAAGTTTTATAACTCCTTTACCAGCTTTTATAAGTTTGATTTTATTATAATTTGGTATTTTTGGTATTGAAAATCATTGGAATTAGATATATGATCTTTTTCTCTTGATTTTCACATACCTTAAAGTTTTTAAAAGAACCTTAATATTTAATAACATACATGAAATGTTTATACAAGGTGATGATGAATAAATATGAATTGAGGGACACCTTTGAACTTATGAAAAATTTTAACCAACCATTCTATACTCACTTTATGACTAGACTTAGCATAAGACAAAATAAGACATTACCTTAATTTTATCAATTTAACCTTAATTTATGATAATAAAACTTAAATAAGACCACATTTAAGAACTCATAAAGCATGGAATGGGTTATGACCTAGGTCATAATGCATGAAAAGAATTTTTTTTGTGAGCCTAGATAATGGTGGCCAAAATTGGCTAATAGAAAGATAGTCATCAAGGATTCCCACAATAAAAATAAATATAATTCAGAAAACCAATCAAACTTTATTTTTAGATTGGAAAACCTACACAAAACATGATTTTTGAGAATTTAATAACAATCAAGAAGAATTAATAGTAGTAAGAAACAAAATTATACAACAACCAATAGTAATAAACTTACATGCTATTACATGTTTTATCAACAACACTACATAACACATGTATTAAACATTCCATGATAAAGGAATTTAAGTGTCATTTTGGTTGAAAAGGATGGTAAAATGTATCTAAGGAATAAAATATATAAAAATACACCTCCCTCATTATATGGCATAATATCAGCATAAAATCAAATTAGAATTGACATTTCATTAATAAAGGTAGTTTTGTAATCAAGAGATAAAACTTATGAAAATTGTTACCTCTAAAGTTTATCAAAAGGACTAAGTTATCATAGTATGGAAAGTATTATCAATTAAACCAAACATTACTCATCCTTGAGCATTAATTATATGAGTTATATAATAAAGTCATTAGCAATGTATAAATTCAATGCTAATCCCATAAAATACACAAGAATCACTTGAGGAACTAGAAAGTGTTTAATATATGATAAAAATTAAGCCAAGATAACATGTTACCATATAATGAATGAATTCAACAAAAAATGGTTTATCTTAAGTATAATGATATAATCTAATTCAATCCATTAATCAAAATGGAATGAATGAAGTAAAAAATGTTAGACCAGATCACAAGTGCAACTATGTTAACATAAATATCCTACAAGGATAGTAATTGAGATCACTTGATTACACAAAATCATTAATGTTCCTAGAATCTGATTTTCATAAAAGAACATAGTTTCCAATAAATTCAAGTCATAGTAACACATATATACCTTTCTAACTCAAAATCAAAATTCAAGGTGATATATATATATATATATATATATATATAAACATATAAACATTTATGGTTGTATTGTTAATTACTAGGAACTGAGTTTAAAATCCAATAATCTTGTCTAAATACTCATAAGAAAACTCATCTCACATACATGTACACCATATGAAGGTAATGGGAGCTATCAAATATATACTAAATATTGTAACATTGAGTTTACAATATTGCAACCAAAATAACAAGAATATGAAACCTTTTCATGGATAATCCTCTTATTTTCAACTTGATCAAATACACATGAAAATAAGTACCAAGAATCATGAATATTAACAAAATAGAATAAATTAAATTTTAATAATAGTTAAAAATCATTTTTTGGTATGTTTCCAAACAAAAGCTAAGGCAAATGGAGAAATTAAAAACATAACATACTCAACTATTTTCAAGACAATCAAGACCATTACATTGAAAGTCAAGGTCCCATTAAGTGAATAAAAACACAACCAAATATTATTGTAAATAATGTGATCCAAACATCAAAACCCTTAATGGAATGCTTTGATCCATATCAAAATAAAGTATGTATCAAGGCATTTACCTGACGTTCCAATTATTAAGTAGAGAGTGCAAGTGAATATGAAAACTATTTATAACATAATGCAATATATTAAAACAATACCCTTTTCCCTACAAAGGTCATGTAAGTTATTAACTTGAAACCTAAAATAATAATCCTCAGCTATATATTCATGACATTATCACTCCAAAAAATCCAAGCCATATAACAAAGAAAATATGATGACCTACATCTTAGGCCAACATGTATGTATTTATATGGGTATATATACATTAAATTAAAATATGTATGAATACAATGAGATAAGTATATAATAGTATATCTAGGGATATAATTACATTATCCATAAACAACATTACAAGGTTTAAGATAAAATACTTTCCTAGGATTCATGACTCTAAGATCTTCCCATTGCCTCCTCTTACTTTAACCACCTTAATTTAGGATTTTCTTGACAACCAAATTATAATTCAAAGTGAACTATATCTAATAGTGGGTATTAATTCACATCACTATTTTCCCTCCTTCTCCCCATGATTTTTAACTAAAACCTTGATAAGTAAGCTCTTAAACACATAACACATGTTTTTACAACATAATTATTTGAACTAAATAGGTTGTGACTTGATTGAATAATATTATAAATTATTTAGGTCTTTGACCTAGGCTAAGGTCCTTATCAATACAAAAATAACCTTAATAACTATGACCTTGACCAAGGTCTTAATAATTTTAATCAATAAATTTTAAATTTACCAAATTAATTATTTTATGAGCATCAATCAAAGCTATGCAAGAATCTACCAAGGTATAACACTAGTTAAACATACCAAGGTTAGGATAAGATGAATTATTTCATTAAAAAATTCTAATAATTCCTTTTTTAAAGATCAAAATCAATCCAAAACCACAATAATTCATTAGGACATAGTTTCCAATACTATTGAGCTATTACCAATTAATGTGAATAAAAATAACTAGAAGATGGGTTATGGTTACAACACATTGTAATATGTGCATAATTGGTTTACACGAATTAAAACTATTAAACACAAATATCTATTTTAAGTAAAACATGGGAAGAATTAAATTTAAAATATTTTCATTGATCATTGGCATAATTCTCACATCTACCTTTCAAGAACTCTACGTAAGCATATTTAAACACACAACCTAAAATATAACTAATTTCATCAAAATTTATGCTTTCCAATCAAATTAATAAAATTTTGATAAAACCCTCTTGGTTAATAACATAATTTCTCATGATAATTGTTTCTACACTAGGTTTATCCTCTATACTATGTGTGATATGAAAAAAAATACATAAATGGTCTCATAAAGCATATAATACCAAATAATTTTATCTACAAAGTAGATTTAAAGATAGTCACATTTTTTTTGAGTGTAATAGGTCTCATAATCTAAAAACTCATGACTAATGTGGTAAATATCATACTCATTTCCTGACTCATCTTGTTTCATAAACATTAACCCAACTGATATGGGGGTAGATGACATATAAAAAATGAAAGGGTGATAAATATAAGGTGGTTAAAGAATAGAAGTATGAAGTGATGAAACCTTCAAGTTATCAAAGGATTTTCGACATTAAATAGTCCATTCAAGAGTAATTCCTTTATTTAAAAGGGAGTTTACTAAATATATTTGGTAATCCATATCAAGGACAAATTTTTAGATTGCCCCAGGTTTCCAAAGATAGGTAAAAATATCAGGAATATATCAATGTATAGGCATGTTAATAGTATAATTAATATTTGTAGCCACTACATCAACCCCTAACAAGGAAACTAGGAATCCTGATATTTTTCTAGAAGTGACACCAAAAACACACTTGTAATTATTGAGCCAAAGTTCGTATTTGATAAGTTGATAAAAATATCATGAAGATTATTTTCACGACTCTTGGATTTAGAAAAAATCATCCACATAAGTTTCAATTATTTTATGTATGACATCATATAATATATGGGTCATTGCATGTTTGTAAGTTATTTATGCATTTTTAAGTCCAAAGGGAATCTTAACATAGTAATAGGTTTCCCATTTGATAATACAATTGGTTTGGTGTTGATCATAAAGAGTAATGTGAATCTAATCATATCCTAAAATTTAATCCATGAAAGATAACATTTGATAGCCAATTATAGAATCAATAATGACATCAATGGATGGTAAAGGAAAATTATATTTAACACACACCAAATTTATATTATGGAATTCAATATGAATGTGAATGACTATAGTGAGATTTTTTACAAATGGGAATGATTTTGGATACCATTTCAGAGTTATATATTTGATTGATAACTTAACATATAAAAGCTTGATAATTTCTTTGTGACATAACATGGAAACCTTGGTCATAAACTTTCATTACTTTTGGCACAAGGTTTCAAATCTGGATATGTGACAATTTTATGGATAACTATGTTAGGGTCAATGATGGTAATATGTATGCATTACCAAGGAAATGATTTGATATATTTGTCAAAAAAGGGATAAAATCATCTTTCTCTTTAAAACAAATTTCCTTAGAGATAAGAATTATTTTATGAGATACAATTATGTTATAGTGAATTATAGAATTATCTTTAATGATAATATCATTTACATCTTGTAAAATATATGGAGTTAAAGGAAGCTTAGAAGTGGGATGTGTTTTTAGATCAATTATAGCAATAAATTTACTTAAATGATGAGCCTTTTTTTGAAAATTACCAAGATTATGATGTTTGAAAATGAAGCTAAGGTTTTATAGAATGGATTAATTATAAGATATCTACATCACTAAGAAACATATGTAAAGGTCCATAATAGTTTAAATTTGCTTCAATATCCATAATTTGTTACCTTAGATGTCGAATTCATAACATATTTATATTACAGTAGTAAATTTTACATCTAGGTAATATCAGAAGGTGAAGTAAAAGGTAAGTAGTTTAAATGTATGGTATTGGCATGGCTAATAGCATATGGTGTAGAATAGATGGTTTGAATTGTATCAAGTTAGACAATATAGTTAATAAGAACAAAACTAGTTTTCATTGTATCAAGATAGTTGATATAGTTTACTAGAAATGACTAATAAAGAAACCTTATAAACACATGATGATTCCTAGTTGATGCTATTAAGGATTAAATATTGGATTATATTGGTTTGGCTGATACAATATGAAGTTTAATTAATATATGGATTGGTATCAGGATAGATAATAACATTACAACTATGTCAATATTTATAAATAGTAATGGGTTGGTTGATGTAATTAGATACAAGAACATCAAGTATTTTCTAAACAACCTATGGATTTTTTTACCAATGGTGGGTTGACAGGAGTGATGAAACCTTTAGGTTCTAATTAATATTTAGGAAAATATTAATATGAATGAACCACATGAACATCTTAGTTAAAATCATGAATTTTAACAAGGGTCTTTTGATAGTGCATTACATCCAGATATCATGATTATATTTTAAACATAATGTAATCATAATAATAATATAAAGATATTTATGTGCATGAGAATCCAACTAAAATTTTTTAACAGTGGTATATCTATTGGATACACTAATGTTATTGAAATTATGAGGGGATAATAGTAGAGGATCTTAAAATAATTTAGCTACCCCATAATAATGTTAAACAAATTCATCTTCTATGTAGGTGGCCTTATTAGTATTGCATGGGGGAGGAATTTTAGTATCATCATCAATCAAAGGAATGTTCCTATCTCATTGAAGAGGATAAATATGAATCCATTTCACTATGTAAGGAGAACTTAGTGGTATTAAATATGTTTTTCAACTCATTGGGTTTGTCATTATCATAATCCATAAGAGTGACATGTAGGTAAGGATTAATGTTAATGAACTTAGGTGTAAGAGGACTATTACTATGAGTAACAAAGAAAATGTGATACTAAGATTTAGGATTATGAAGTTGAATTCCCCATGGGTTGGGATCTACTTCATGCTTGTAACATTTTCAATTATGGATGAAATTTATCCTTTGGCTATCAGAATATGTGATAGTTCTCATGTGGTGAGTTCATCTACAACCTGAAATAGTGTTATGATAAAGTGGAATATCTAAAACCATAAGCTTGGTGCATATTGTTTTAGGTTCTATAGTAATAATGATACAAATTCAACCAAGATGATTTTTATTAGTTTCATTAAATCCATGACATGTAGGTCTAGTATTTTTAATATTATATTTGGAGTATCCAAGTTGTTAGAATAACCAAAGAGAAGTAAAATTAATTCTAAAGATGTAATATACCAAGAATTTTTTTATTAAGATTTTTTTGATTCTAATATTAGTAAAGAGGGGTGGTTCATCATCTCAAAAAATAATTCAATCATTAGTCATATCTTATTAGGGAAAAGTTGTGGAGGGTTTCGTATAGGGAGAATATTGAGAAATGGTTTTGATAACATGAAATTCCATAGGTGTATGGAATTTAAGCTTTTAGATAGGAATTTTAGATTTAATAGATGTGGATCCTTCAATGTCATATACTTTCTACATGAAAAACTTATGATGACAAGGAGAAGTTATCATAATCTCTATTAGATGCATTTTTAAGGCATGGAATTAATTTCATCTATAAATTTCCATTATTATTTAGAGTTAAAATAATAAAAATATATATGTTAATTATTAGTAGTTTTTTTAATAGGAATGATGAGATGAGGATTAAATAAACTATGTTGAGGATCCAATGGTGGAGTTGAATCATCACTAGTTTGATAATACAAGAATGCAATATAACTAGTTATAGTAGCTTTACTAAGTTGTTATTTGGTATAAGACTTATTAGGTTCAGTAACATGACCCTTATGAGTGTGTTTACGATGATATTTTACCTTTTCCACATTTAAATATATGGAATTAGTATAGTATTGATCATAATCAGAATCAATAACACAAACATGTTTGTTAGAATGTTGTGTATTGGGATCCAAAAATTGAAAATATTTTTAGGATATATAAGTCATGGATTTTAAACTATACATCCATTTTTAAGAAACTTTAATGTATTAATTATGTCACTCTTTGATCATAGCATAATGGTCAAAGTTTTCTCCAAATATGATAGCGACCACAACTTTTTAAGGTTACACCATGTCTCATGAGAGTAACTAATGTTATCATGGAACTAAAAAAACTATTAGGATCATACCATTATGGAGGAGAAGTGTTAGTGTACATAAATAGTTTATATGGAGATACCAACTTATTTAATTCTTTCACATTGAAATTTAAGTAGGATGGATGTTAATTAGCTTATTTAGATGCCTTTTATTTGGTTTGAGGAGTCTTGGTTTGAAAATTAATAATGATAATTGTATTGGTTAATTAGGAATATTCATTTTTTATGATTTAGAGAAGGTTGAAACTGATTCATAAGGAAATATTTCCTTTTTTCTTGATCAATAGTCTCTTCTAAGATTAGGGAAAAAATGATCCTAACCTTGTATTAAAGAGGGGTTTTAAGAGTAATAACAAAGAGTTTGAAAAAATTATCATCACTCATGTTATGTTCCACTTCATGAGTTAAATAATTACATTATTTGATGAAAGTGGAGTAGATTCATTATCAAGTTACTTAACATTAATTATATGGCTAAGGATATTTTCATGAAAATCATTATGTTACAATTCCTTAACTAGATCATTGAATAAATCCTCTAATTATGTAATGGAATGTCTAGGGATTTTATTATACCATTTAAGTGCATCACCAACAAAGGTTTTGGCTAGGAGATTTATGGTTTAAAAAGTTTTATTTATTCCTTATAGAGATTACTATTTTTTTGAGAAAAAAGTAGGATCCTTAGTCCCATCATATGTGATAGTTGGAGAGATGTTTCCAATGCCTATGGACACACTGAAAGGATCTTGAGGCTCATTTTTAATATTTTGAATAATTTTATTATACAAATGAGGATGAGAGATATTATTACTAGTGGCATCTATAATAGCAGGAGGAATAAAATTATGATTAAGTTTATTCATGGTGATTTGAGATTGACTATCCATCTTTGAAATGTGATTTTGCATTTGGAGCATTTGATAGCTATTAGAGGCTTTCATAAGGGACATTTGTTGGACCATTTGTGTAAGGATTTTATTTATATATATAGGTGGATTTTGACTAAAGCTATTAGTAAGGACTAACAAATGTTGATGCCTTAATATGTATCACATGTGTTCAAAGTATTTAAAGAACACTTACCATGTTATAATTTAAGTAATTCAATGCGTGAGTTGTATTTTATGATAATCACATTATCCAGTGGTGAAACGGAGGAAAAACAAGTGACTTTTTCCTAGTATTTATAAAATTTGGTGGTTGGGAGCCACCTTGGCCAATCAATTATCTTTGTAAATAATGAAGCAATTTTAGATAATATTAGTGAATTATGATTAAATTCTAATACAAATACTAATCTAAAATTATTATTTAAAATGGAAATTATACTAGAGTGATCTGGTAAAAAAAGAAGCAAAAGGAAGGGTAAGGTAAAAAAGAGATGTTGTTGATCTTTATCCCATATATCATGAACAAGTTAAAATTCTATCTAAGCATGCACTTAACTAATTTATAATAATAAATAACATGAGCTCAAATCTCACTACACACTAGGTAAAAAAATAAGGAATGAGAAAATTTCAAATAAGAGCCTAGTTCACTTTAAATATCTACCCTAAAAGCAAACAACATTATCCCAAATGCAAGAAGATTAAAGAAAATGAAATGAACTTGAATTTTCTATCAACCTAGCATTGGCACAAGTTAAATAATCATAAATTTAAAGATGCACACTACAATTTCATAAGAACCATTCAAATCTGCAAATGAGAACAAACAAGTGAGAGAGAAACCATAATAACAAATGACACAAATGAAAATGGATAATAATTGAAAAATTCTTTGCTTGAATTAATTTCTCAAAAGTTTACACAGGGTTTTGGCTCAAAAACCCCATTTTTAAAAAAATGACAATACTCCTTTTATATAATTCAAGGAATTATGTTGCTAAGTCAAGTCCAATTACAAAAGTATAAGTGTAAGGATAGTTTTCCTTTCTACAAAGTTATATAATAAAATAAACTTTCCCAAGTAGAATGACCTATAGGCAATGTATTTTATAATATTTACATGCCTTTACAAGAGAGAATATTCTAATTTTTAAAATATTACAAAGTTTTTACCAAAAGAATATACCTAACTTTGTGGACCTTGTGGTGATGCAACCCCTTGTTTTTTATAAATAACTCTCATTTATTTTAGGTGTTATTCATCAATTAGCCTCAAATTGATTGCTAACTCTAAGAAGAGTTCATCTTCTTATTTTTTTGATTTTCTAAGGTCTCTGTCATTCCTTCTCATGGACTCTTTAATCCTCTTTGCCTCAACAATATTTTCTTCTTTTTCTAAGATCATATACATGACACTATTTTTGTCCACTCTATACTTGCTTTGGCTTCTAAAAATTACTTTGTGCACGACTAATGTATTTTTGTGCTTGAATTATACATCCAAGATGAAGATTGTGGGGCTAAGTGTAATGGGCATTATGTTCATGGTCCCAAAGAAATGATCTATCCTATTTATCATATCCTTATCATCCTTAAATATCCCTTATAAATATTTAGAGCATGTGCTCAAACCTTTTATCTTGTCCACAATCAATCCCATGACTATGTTTTGATGATCTCGGTTGATGGTCTTGAATCTAGGGATTTGATCTTCCATCAAGATGTTAATCAAATCTTTCATATGATCTCTTTATTGCTACCATTGAGTGTTAAGCATTTTACTATAGAATCTTATTGGTTTAATACATTCAATCTAGACCTTATTAATTTCAAATAATGAAACATATAAAAAAGGATGCTTCAAACATTTTAATCATAGCATTAGGAAATGATAAAATAGCCTACTTTCTCTAAATTTTCCTTTTGCCTTTATAAATTATCTTATTATTACTACATGCTTTTAAGGGTGGATTGAAACTAAGATGATTCTGTTTGGGACAATTCAGTCATATTTTCTTCAGGGGCTTTCTCTTAGTTTCTAGCCTCTAACTAGAGTCAAGCCAATAAATGGTTCTACCCTTTGAAAGTTGAACTCTTCTCCTCACATCATGGCCTTATTTTTAATAATTCTTTGAAGACTAGATATGGTTAGGTTAAATCTAATGCCAAATAAAGATTTTTTTATTTGGGTAGAAGGAATCTCGACTTTTAATTTACATGAATTTCAAGGAATGACCATATGTATTTCTTTATCTTCTTTTTAAAGGGATACAATCCAAGGTTTGAACTCATCATGAACATGGATATTGATAGATTTTGTGATGGCCCAAAGGTTGTGCATGGTTGAAATCTTTTATAACTTACCATATAAAAACCATTTAGGAATAGTTGGAACATGTATTAGGTAATCATCACTAAAAAGGTTAACCTCACTCAAAGGATGAGTGAAGGTCAACCTAGGCTTCTTACCTCTTGCTTTGATTAGAGATAGCTTAACTTTCCTTTTGGGTGGGGTTACAATAGGGACTAAGTATAAAGCTAATTATTTTCCTTTCTTCTTCTATGCCTCTTTAGATAGAGCTTGAGGTTATTCCAATTGAACATTTTCCTTAACTGATTGATAAACATTAGATAACATTACAAGAGCATCCTCCACTATTTCTTTTAGATCCAATGCTATTATGTCTATTTCTTTAATAGGTGACTCTGATTATTTAGGCTGAGTTGAAGATGATGCTACTTTAATAGGTCTCCTTTCCTTAGGTCTCTTTTATTCTAGCCTTGGTGAACTTGGGCCTTAGGCTCTCATGTCTCCATTTATGGCTATGCTAGAGGAGGTCTAGAAGATGGACTTAGTAACAAATGATATTACATAGCCCCTATCTTCCACATATCATCACTGGGAGTTTTCTCTCTTAACAACTTAACCTCATGCTTTATGTTGTGCTTTTTTAATCTTGCCAAAAAAAATTTGAATAAGGAAGCCCTGGTATACATTATGTCATATCATCTAGGCCAGTGCTCATAGGTCATGTTGATTTTTTTGGCCTTGAAATGCTTTTTAACCTTTTTATTGGGGTCCCAATGTCTCAATCCATCAATTTATAGATTTAAGGAGGTCATATTCTTGGATATATTCTCTACATTATCACAATTGTGAAACATATAAATATTAATGGTTAAGGGAAAGGAATGGAACAGTCCCTTCTTCTTGCTTTTACACACACCATCTATGCCATGGAACAGTTGGTATGCCACCTATTTCTCTATCAATTTAGTGGGCACATGAACTGATAGAATAAGGGGTTGAATTAGAGTTCTTTTTATAATGATTAGTGCAATCTCATAAGTTTTGATGTAGTATAATGAATGCTTGTCATCTGAATGAAAACTAGGTCATAGTTTCTCCTCTCGATTGATGCATTCCTCTTATCTTCTCTTGTGATTTCTAGTAGTTATTCAATGGCCCATAAAAGTTTGACTAGTTATTATCTCCCATGTTCAAGGATATAGTGTTAAATTTTGTGTCCTTGAAAACTCTCCCCTTTATGTCTATGGTTAGATAGAGCTTTGTATCTTCTCTATGTTATTTTCAGGCTTCCATGACTATTATTTTATTCAAATTGCTCACTAGTGGTCTATAGTTTGCCTCTGGATAGTTTGTACTTGCTCATATGGAAATTTGACTCTCTTATGATTGACTATGGTCAATTTTAGATCTAATTGGGGATTTTGTAGATATTAGGGCTTTTTTATAAGTCATTTTCAAGCTTTAATGGTGACAGATTTTGAACTTAAGTGACTTTATGCCTTAGATTTGATTTGGACTCCTACCTTTATACATTGCATTTTTGAGCCCATAAAAGCTTTGGTTTTGTCATTTTATATCTATGTGGCTTCTATTTGGCACTTTTGAGATATTTTATTCATTAATGTTTTGAAATTTGACCATTACCTTTTGAAAATATACTTTGTCTCACTCCATCTGATCAAATTACATGGATTAGTGCTAGCCATTGATATTGATCGTAAGATTCAAATTCCATTAGTCACTATATATAATTGGCTTCAAGGCCATGCCACTTGGTAGTCTCATAATCCTCATAAGCTCTAAACCTTGTCAACTTTTTTAGTTAGTGCACTTTTTTCGTGTGTTGATTATGTGCTTGCTTAAAGCTCCATCAAAAAGTTTCCCCTAGTCTCACATTGTTCGATCATGGTCATCCAAATGAACATGATACATTTGATTATGATTCATGGGATGTCCAACCATTGGATACTTGTTGTTATTTGGCTATGACTATGACACTTGTTACTTCTTCACCTTTTCATAATCATCATTAAAACTTTGAATTGGCTACACTTCATCAGATTGATCCCACCCGAGTGAAGGTGAGTTGTAGATCCTAAAAAGATGCATAATGTTTAATTTAGGGTTAAGATACATAAATAACTTAGGTTAAATACTTTAGACTATGGTTTTATTTTATTTTAATAAACATGAGATAAAATTTAGGCTAAAATATTTAAGTTAAGCTTAGAACATAGTTAAAGGGGACCCTGAATAATAATAAAAGGATTTAATTTAAGATTTTTAACCTAAGGTTTTATCATATTAATAAAAATGAAAAAAATTTATGGTAAAATCTCTAAGCTAATTTTTATAACAATAGGACCCTACATTTTTTAAATTAAGCTAATAAAATAGACCAAAAGATCATGGGACATATAAGGACTAAACATAATATTTTAGACTAAGGTTTGGTCAAATGTCTAAAAACATGACTAAATATTAAGATAACATTTAAGCTATATATGGTATTTAAAATTGATACCATATAAATTTAAACTTAGTTATAAGGGTCTCAAGTCAAAACATGGCTTCAAATAGATCCAATTAATCTATGATAGGTCAAACTCTAATGAAATATCAATTTTAACATTGAAGTATAGAACCCTAAGCATTTTTATTATAAAAATGAGATTTAATTGATCCTAAAATATGGAGAAAAAACATGTTCATTCGTCCAAGTGAGATTGGTTCCTAAGCTCAAATTTTGAAGGTTGCATAGACATCAATGATGATCACATGGGTGTCAAAATTAGGCTCTCATAATTAACCATAAGGTTTAAAATTTGATGATCTCATAGACATCAAATGATGATACCAATAATTTTAAATTTAAGTCCCATGAAATATAATAGGTCCCATAATAACCTTGACTTGATATGCATCATTTGATTGATCTTGTTCGAGTAAACACGGGTCATTGATTATGATCTGAGTAGTCAAATATGGTTGGTTTTTGCAGTCATAAATGGATTAAGTAAGCTCAAGAATATATATAACATAGATCAAATCCTCATATTAATTTTTTCATTTTGTATTAATAAATATAAATAAACTTTAGCCTAAGGTTTTAATCTAGGTTAGGAACATGATAAAAAGGGCCTTGAGTTTAATAAAAGCATAACATAAGTCCTTGGCCTAAGCATAAAACATGATAAAAATACCCTTAAAATAATACAATTCTTAGTATAAGACATTATCCTGAGGTCTTATTATATTAATAAATACATTGAAAACATTAGGGTAAAATTTAAGCTAAGTCTAAGTTATAATAATAAAAAGGGACCCTCATATTTCCTTGCTTTGATCACATGTCATCAAATCTTTAGAATCAACTTAAATGTGTGCCATATATCATGATTCATTTATTATAATGAAATTATTTATATGTATTAATGTCTTAGATATATTAGGCTCATCTTGTGCCATTTGATCAACTTTGCCTGATTAAACGTAGGTCATTGATCCTACAAACAAGCACATGATTTAAGTCAGGGCTAGAATACATATAATACTCAGGATAAAGTCTTAACACTAAGGTATTTTTTATGTTAATAAACATGAATGGGGCCTTAGGAATAAGAAATTAGTCTAAGTTTGTAACAAGAGATACCAGGCAAATAATAAATTTTGACCAAGCTAGGAACATAATAAAAGGACCCTACAAACATTAATATTAGACCATGCTAAAATAAAAAGGAATGATAGGCTCGAGACGTAAAGAGACCAATTATATAATTTTTATATTAAGTTTTGGTTTTATTTAAAAAACACAACCAAGACTTAGTATAAAAATTAAGATTGAGTTATTGGTTTTTTTAAAAGTGTTCCCACCAATTTTATTCCTGTTGATTTTGAATTTGGTCCAAAAGAACTTGTGCTAAGGTTTCCTAAAGGAGCGATTCCAAAAGCTTTAAACATGGATTTAACTTGAATTAATTTAGACCAAAGGCTAATAAAATATTGAATATGGATTAAACTATAAAATCTAAGCATAATCCATTCAATAAGGGTTCCATTAAACCTGTAACTTGAAAGAAGAAGATCCACCACTAAAAATATTAGGTAGGATTAAACCAGAACCATGAAAAAATAAACCAACCAATTCAAGGTGTGGATGATATTCAAATATAAATAATTTGAAAACATGTTAATGATTCTTTGATCAAGTGAATTTTCAGTGTTAAGGTTTAAATTTGCATAATTTGACACAAGGGTCCCCATTTTTCATAAATGGGGGTATGTTAACCTCAAAAAATGGTGAATTTTGAGGGAAACATAGAAATATATTAGAATTCATATACTCTAGTTAGAAAAATAGTTATATTACGTATTCTACTTGATCATTTCCATTATCAAGATCAATGCATGGTTAGAACAAGCCTTGCATGTTCAAAATTATGATCAAACATCAAAACCTAGCCATGTTGTGTGTGTGCTTTGATTCCACTTAATATTTTCCATGTGATTTAGGGAATGACTTCCATATTTCATTCCTTTAACCATTAACATTGACTTACAACATGTTTGGGTACTCATTAAGAACAATGCTTTAGTTTGGGGAAGTTTTGGGCATTGCTTTACTCCTACCCAGGTGTCTATATACCTAATAGAGATGACTTTGGCTCCACTTAAGGCCTTGATCCACTTCCAAATAGGCATCCATAGTCCTGGTAGAGGTTACTAGAATCACCTGTACTTAGAAATCTTATAAATTTTGTAATGAAGCTCTTATTTTTATATTGTTTAGATCTTTTAGGCTTTTTAGAAAAGGTTGGGAATCAATTTAGCTAGGTTTAGGGATTTGGTCAAGTGTTTAATATTCATACAATCACCCTTTTTCCTGGGCAAGGATTTTTGTTAAGTGAAATCATAATTGTGTCCTAATGGTTTAAGCTCTCATCCCATATGTGAAATTATTATTAAAACCAAGCTTAGATCAAAACAATGTTTAAGGTATTATAGAATAATTAACTTATTCACTAGTCCTTACTAGTTTCTCTAGATTAAAATATCAATCTCGTATTTTAGGCCCATGATCATTGTATGTTCAAGGTTTATACTTGCATTCTTGAATTATGGAGTTTCTTTGAGTAGCTAGATGAGCTTTAAACTGAGGGTTATCCAAAGGACTTATTTGAAGCAAAGATCATCGTAGAAGAAGAAAAAATATATTTATAATCACCATATACAAACAAGGGATAGGAAGGAAGAAAAAGAAATAAAACTAATCTAAATCCCTATATTAACTCTATAAATAATCTACCTCTAGGATCAAATGGAAAGTTATTTATTCTATTACATAACCTTAAAGTTTGAATGCTTCCCTTTTATAACTTTACCCTATAGATAGGGGCATTAAGATGTTTAGGTCTTTTGGATGGTGTAGTTTAGGTTCCTATCCAAATTCTCAAGTAAATGGATTAAATATATGGATCTAATACCCAATCTTCTCATCCTAAATTCTCCTACTCTATAGTAGTAGTGCTAGCTATACTTCATCCATAGAAATCTAGTGGTTTACATCATCTTCACTCAATAATGGTAGTTCAAATAACATCCTTACAATAATGTCTTCATCAAGCTTTTTAGGTGGAAATGGACTACCAATCTTTGTATAAAAATCTTCTAAGTCATCCGAAAAGGCCTCTTCATCTTGATCAACTGAGTGAAACTCATCTAAGATATTATCATAAAAAACATGTTGGACCCATAATTCTAACCTATTGATGAGGTCATATGTAATTTATTGATCAATTTCACTTGTTTTATCTTCATCTTCTATATAAAATGGCATCTCATATATCTAGTCAAGATTCAGCTTATCTTGGTTTTAGGTCTCCAAGATAATACTATCTTATTATAATTCTAGATCATTGGTGAAATCTTTAGATGATGTATCAATAATTTGTTATGTCTCATCATAAACCATCTCAAACTCTTTAATTCCATTTAAGAAGCCATGATATGTCTTCTACTAATAAACATCCTCTTTGAGGGTATTCTCTAGTTTACCAATGAATTTACATGTGTTATCTCCCTGGCTCCTTTACGAAGAAAGACCATCTTGTATTTGATCCATATCCACCATCTCAAATCCTTCAACAAACTCTATCAACTCTTCTTATTTGTTTGTAAATATTTTAATGATTATGTTATGTTGTATCTTCAATGGAAATTTATTCTACATCTTTAGGAATGTAAGTCATCTTAGATTCAACTTCTCTAATTGGCTCATGTTCACCTTCATCTTCAACTTCAAATGGAAGATCATAGGTATCCACCATGAAAGATCAAGATGTATCTGAAGAGCAAAATGTACTTATAAAATTGTCTCGATTAAGCATAACTTCATATGTGTTTATTTCATATAAAGATGTTTCAAAAACATTACAATGTTTAGCTAGATCTATATCACTAAAATTCATTTATATACCCTTGGATGAATTATTATGAAGCATTATTAGAGGTCCATTTAAATTTTGAGAAGGAAAATCCTTGCTAGAGCCTTCCCCTATATTATTACGTGCTTATTTTTAGAGTTAAATAAAATCAATGCTCAATTTACAAATCATATCTAATATTGAGTCATTTAAATTATTTGGGGTCTTAGGCTCATGAGCTAAAGCATTACTACTAGATATGGGCATCAAATTTCTATGATTTTATGGATGGAATCCATTTGCAGTATTATCTAGGAACCTTAAGCTCTTGCTAGGATATGGATGACTCAATAGTAATTGGTTTTATACTAGAGGTTATTTCAAAGTAGGTATATTTTGATTGGTGTTAGGGATGGATTATGCCATTTGACCTTAAGGTTACTTTTGGTCATTAATGCTTATGAATTCAAAGTAAGATAGGACCAATGTGTTTATAATTGGAAGGGATATTTATAGGAACACCAAGGTCATGGGATCCACAATATCCTTATATATTTATAAGGCTAAAGCCTCACTGGGTATATAATGGGTTATGGTTCTACTAAACATTTTTTAGAACCTAGCATTAAAGGATCTGATGGTCTCATTAGCATATCTTTTAATCATGGTGAACTATTGGTACAAGACACAAGGACTAATTATTTTTCTAAATTGATCTATGAAAACAAATGTAGTCTTTAGGTAGATTGAGAAACCATTCATATGCATCATATTTGAAAGTAAAAGGGAATAGTATACATGCTACATCTTCATGAGTCACATTTATTAACCTTAATGTAGCTTTGAAACTTATAACATGTTCTTAAGTTATGAAAACATTAGGACTAAATGTGGGTAAATATCTTTTAATATTTTTAGGAAGACCATGTACTATACCTAGAACATTGATCAAATAACCACCTAGCCAAGCCATACCTTAAACACATGAGTATCCTAAACTGATGAAGTAGATTGGGAACTTGAGTATTTTCACTCACATTGATCTTGATTTTGTAAATTATATCTTAGGATCTTTGAATCCTATCTAAAATATGATGTGTAAAACTAATCTTTATAAATAATAATGACTAGACTTGCACACTAAGCAAGTTTTACAAATAATAATATAAAGTATAACAAAGGACAACCATATTTTACTAAATTATCTAAAATATGTATCTAAGTATGTAAGTATGATTGATCTTTACATGTTTAAGTTAAAATGAACTCAAATTTGTAAAGTATTTATCAATCTTTCAACAAAATTACCATTACTAACCTCAAACTAGTTGGATTCACAGATCTAAAGCTATCTTTACTATAACTTAACATATGTCCTCAAAGAATGTCAATATTTGTCTGAATAAGCATAAATTACTGGTCTAAAACCACGAATATCACTAACCTTTACAAAATTATACAAAAAGAAACATATTTATGTAAAGAATGCAATGATCTTTGATCAAAACACACCAAAACTAGCAAATATCCTACAAATTCACAAGTTTTTGTTGAGTGGCCCTCCTTCCAGTGACAAAAAAAGCTCCTCCTATTGATGCCTTAATGTGTATCATAGGTGCTTATAATTTTTAAATAAAACTTATCATTTTAGAATTCAAGGAATTCAACACATGAATAGTAGGTTTTGATAATCTTATTATCCAGTGGTGAAATAGAGGTAGAACAAGTGATTGTTTCATAATAATTAAAAAATTTGGTGTCTAGGAGCCAACTTGGCTAATCAATTATATTTTCAAAGGATGAGCCAATATTATCTAATATTATTTAATTATGAAAAAATTATAATCTAATTACTAATATAAAATGATTATTTATAATGAAAATTATACTAGAGTGATTTGGCTTTAAAAGAGGCAAAATGAATGGTAAGGAATAAAATAGATGTTGTTCATTTTTATTTCATATATCATGAAAAAGTTAAAATTTTATCTAAGAATGAACTTAATTAATGTATAATATTAAATATCATGATCTTAAATATCACTACACACTAGGCAAACTTCTAAGGAATGAGAAAATTTCAAATAAGAATGTAGTTTACTTTAAAGATCTACCTTGCAAGCAAATAACATTAGACCAAATGCAAGAAGAGTAAAGGAAACAAAAAAAACTTGAGAAATTTATGTCAATATAGCATTGGCACAAATTAACTACTCTAAAATTAAAATATGCACACTAAGATTTCACAGGAACCATTCAAATCTAGAAATGAAA
Source organism: Torreya grandis (assembly GCA_037957365.1). Classification (NCBI taxonomy): domain Eukaryota; kingdom Viridiplantae; phylum Streptophyta; class Pinopsida; order Cupressales; family Taxaceae; genus Torreya; species Torreya grandis. The sequence goes on from JARHVA010003090.1 coordinate 168,132, forward strand.
ACAAATAAGTGAGAGAGAAACCATAATAACAAATGACAAAAACAAATATGGAAAATATTTACAAAATTCCTCACTTGCATTAATCTCTCAAAATTTACACAAGTTTTTGGCTTAAAAACTTGATTTTTTACAAATGACAATACTCCTTTTATAGACTTTAAGGAAGTATGTTAGTCAGTCAGGTCCAATTACAAAAGTACAAGTGTAAGCATAGTTTTCCTTTCTAAAAAGTTCTAGAATACACTAAAATTTCCCAAGTGGATTGACCTATAGGAAATTTATTTTACAATATGAGCATGCCTTTATAAAATATAACACTCTATTTTTTAAAATATTACAAAGTTTTTACAAAAAGAATATTCGTAACTAACTTTGTGGACCCTGTGTTGATGCAGCCCCTTATTTTTATTGAAGAACTCTCATTGATTTTAGGTGTTGTTCATCAATTAGCCTCAAATTAACTATTGGTTCTAATAAGAGTTCATCTTCTTGGTCTGTTAAGTTTCCAAGGTCTCCATCATTCCTTCCCATGGAATCTTTAATGCTCCTTACATTAGCAATCTTTTTTTCTATTGTTAAGATCATATCCGTGACCCTATTATTATACACTCTAGACTTGACTTGGATTATACTCATAACTTTCTACATGAATAATGTGGTTTTGTACTTGAATTATTCATCTAAGATGAGGTCTATGGGGCTAACTGTAGTGGGATTTGTGATCATGATTCCAAGTAAATGCCCTATCCTATTTACTAGCTCCTTGTCATCCTTAAGGATCCCTTCAAAATATTTATACCATGTGCTCAAACCTTTGATCTTATCCACAATCAATCTCATGACTATGTTTATATGAGCTAGGATGATGGTATTGAATCTATGGATTTGATCCTCCATCAATATGTTGATCAAATATTTCATCTTATCTCTTGAGTGATTAAGCCTTTTTTTGTTACATCCTATTAGTTTAATAAATTATATTTGGGATTTATTAAATTCAAATAATGAAACATGTCAAAAAAGGATGCTTCAAACATTTCAATCATAGCATTAGGAACTGATAGAATAACCTACTTCTCTAAATTTTCCTTTTTCCTTTACAAATTCTCTTATTGTTGTTGCATGCTTTTGAGGGGTAGCTTACAAAAAAGCTGATTGTGCTTGGGCTAATTCAAGAATAATTTATTCAAAAATGGGAATTTATCCTATTTTATGGCCTCCAAATAGGGTCAAGCCAATAAATGGTTCTGCCCTTTGAAAGGTGAACTCTTCTCCTCCCACCACGGACTTCTATTTAGTAACTCTTTGAATATTGGCTATGGTTAGGTCAAATCTAATGCCAACTAAATAATATATTTCTTAGGGAGCATGAATCTCAACTTTTATTTTACATGAAGTTCTAGGAGCAACCATCTATCTTTATTTCTCTTATTTTTGAAGGGATATAATCTAAGGTTTGAGCTCATCATGAACATGGATATTGATAGATTTTGTGATGGCCCAAGGGTGGTGTATGTTTGGAATCTTCTAAATATTCCCATATAAAAACCATTTAGTAATGGTTGGACCATGGATTAGATAATCATCATTAAAAAGGTTGACCTCAGTCAAAGGATGAGTGAAGGTCAACTTGGGATTCTTGCCTCCTGCTTAGATTAGAGCCAGTTCAGCTTTCCTTTTGGGTGGGGTTACAATAGGGACTAAGTATAAAGCTTCTTCCTTCCCCTTCTCCTTCTTTGCCTCTTTAGATAGATCTTGAGGTTATTCCACTTGGACATCTTCCTCATTTGATTGATAAGAATTAGATAACATTACAAGATCATCCTTTATTATTTCTTCTAGATCTAGTGTTATTATGTTTACTTATTCAATAGGTGACTCTAATTATTTAGGTTGAGATAAGTATGATGTTATCTCACCAAGTATCCTCTCTTCAGGGCTCTTTTCTTCTAGCCTTGGTGTAACTTGGGCCTCAGACTCTTGTGTCTCCATTTATGTCTATGCTAGAGGAGGTCTAGAAGATGGACCTAGTAACAAATGGTATCAAATAGACCCCACTTTCCATATATCATCACTTGGATTTGGATCTCTTATCAACTTTGCCTTGATATTAATGTTATGCTTCTTTAATCTTTCCAAGAATTTTATGAATGAGGAAGCCCTTGTATACTTTATTTCATATGGTCTAGGCCGATGCTCATAGGTTATGTTAATTTTCTTGGCCTCTAAATATTTTCTAACATTTGCATTGGGGTCCCAATTTTTTAATTCATTTATTTGTAGATTAAATGAGTTCCTATGCCTAAAGATAGTCTCTACATTGTCCTAATGCTAAAACATAATCCTACTTATGGTTAAGGAAAGGAATGAATTAGTCTCTTCCTCTTGATTTTACACACACCATCTATGCCATGGAATAGTTGGTATGCTACCTCTTACTTTGCCAATTTAGTGGGAACATGAACTAATAGCCTAAATGTTTGACTCAGAGTTGCTTCTATCTTGATTATAGTTAAATCTCTAGATTTGCTACAACATAGTGAAGGATTTCCATCTGAATGAAAACTAGGTCATAGTATCTCCTATTGATTAATGCATTCTTCTCATCTTATCTTATGATTTTTGGTAGCTCTTCAATGGTCCAAAAATTTTGGACCAATTATTATCTCCCATGTTCAAGGCCATAGCATCAAATTTCATGTCCTTGAAAACTTTCCCCTCTGTGTTTGTGGTTAGATAGATATTTGTATCTTCTCTATATTATTTTCAAGCTAACATGACTATGATTTTATTCAAATTACTCACTAGTGGTCTATAGTTTGCCTCTAGATCAATTTGCACATGTTCAGATGGTAATTTGACTCTCTCAGGCTCGACTATGTCATTTTGGAATCAAATTAGGGGTTTTATTGATGATCAAGATTTTATGCAAGTATTTTTTGAGATATAATGGTAATAGCTTTTGAAATTAAGTGATTTTATGCCTTAGATTTGATCTAGACCCCTACCTTTATACCTTTGCTTTTTGAACCCATAAAATCTCTAGTTTTATTGCTTTCTATATGTGTTGTATTTATGTGGAATATAAATGGTGCTTTCATGACACTTTATTCATTAATGTTTTGAAAATTGACCATTTCCTTTTGAAAAATATGATTTGTCTCACTCCATCAGATCATAATGCATGAATCAATGTTGGCCATTGGTATTGATCTCAAGATTCAAAAACCATTAGTATTATATATGCTTGGCTCTGAAGTTATGCCTCTTAGAAATCCTATGGGCCTCTTGATATTTTCACCTTATCATATTTTCTAGTTAGTACACTTTTTCCACATGGTGATTTTGTGCTTGCTCAGAGCTCCATCAAAAAGTCTTCCCTAGTCTCACTTTGTCTGATCATGGTCACCTAAATGAATATGGGACATTCAATTATGATCCATGGGATGGGCTGCCATTGGCTTCTTGTTTTTATTTGGTTATGACCATGACACTTATCACTTCCTCACTTTTTTGGAAGTATTATTGAAACTTTGACTTAGTTAGGCCCCATAAAATTGATCTTGTCTGAGTGAACATGATTGTAGATCTTGAAAAGATGCACAATGCTTAATTTAGGGTCAAGATACATAAAGAACATAGGTTAAATACTTTATAATATGGTTTTATTTTGTGTTAATAAACATGAGAAAAACTTTAGGGTCAAATATTTAAGCTAGGATTAGAACATAGTAAAAGGGAAACCTAAATAATTATAAAAGGACTTAACATAAGGTTTTTACCTTAAAGTTTTATCATATTAGTAAATATAACAAAAATTTAGGGTAAAAGATCTAAGACAAGTTTTATAACAATAGGACCCTACATTTGTTAGTACAAGTCAATAAAATAAACCAAAAGATCATGGGACATATATGGACCAAGCATAATATTTTAGACTAAGGTTTGGTCAAATATTTAAAAACACAACTAAATCTTATGATAACATTTAATCTAAATCTATGGTGTTTAAAATTTCTCCCATTCAAATTTAAAATTAGTTACATGGGTCTTGAGTTGAAACATGGCTTCAAATAGATCTAATTAATCATGATAGTTCAAAAGCTAATGAAATATCAATTTGAACATTGAATTATAAAACCCTAAGCATGTTTACTCTCTAAATGAGATTCCATTGATCTTGAAACATGGAAAACAAGCATGTCCATTCACCCAAGTAAGATTGGTTTCTAAGATTGAATTTTGATGATCTCGTAGATGCCAGTGATAGTCATGTTGATGGAAATAATGATTGTGTGGGTGTCAAAATTAAGTTATCAAAATTAGCCATAGGGGCTAAAATTTTATGGTCTCATAGATTTCAATGACAACCTTGTGAGCATCTAATGGTGGGCACAAGACCATCAAATTTAAGTCCCATGAAATATAGTAGGCCCCATAAGAACTTTGACTTGATATACATCATTTGATTGATCTTCCTCAAGTAAATTCTAGTCATTGATTATGATCTAGGTAGTCAAACACGATTGGCTCCTACAGTCATAAATGGATTAAGTAAGCTTAGGACTATTTATAACTTAGATAAAATCCTAAGACTAATGTTTTTATTTCATATTAATAAATATAAAAAAAATTTAGCCTAAATTTTTAAGCTAGGTTAGGAACATGATAAAAATGGCCCTATGTTTAATAAAAGCATAACACAAGTCCTTAAATTAAGCTTCAAACATGATAAACAGACCCTTTGAATAATATAAGTCCTAGTATAAGACTTTATCTTAAGGTTTTATTATTTTAATAAATACAATGAAAACCTTAGGGTAAAATATAGGCTAAGTCTAAGTTATAATAATAAAAAGGGACCTCTTATTTCCTTACTTTGATCACACATTGTCAAATATTTGGCATCCACTCAAACATGGGTCGTATATAATTATCCATGGATTTGAATGCAATTTTTTTCATGTATTAAATTCATAGACATATTAGGCTCATCTCACACCATCTGATTAACTTTCCCTGATTAAACATTGGTCAATGATCCTACAAACAAGTACACAGTTTAAGTCAGGGCTCACAGACATAACACTTAGGATAAAGTCCTAAGATTAAGATATTTTTATGTTAATAAAAATGAATAGGGCCTTAGGACTAAGACATTAGTCTAAGTTTTTAGCAAGAGGGACTATGCAAATAATAAAGTTGGATCAAGATAGGAACATAATAAAAGTACCCTGCAAACATTAAAATTAGACCATGCTAAAATAAAAAAGAATGAGAGGCTCGATATTTAAAGAGACCAAGTATATAATTGTAGAATAAGGTTTGGTTTTATTTTAAAAATAAAACAAAACCTTAGTATAAAAATTATGCTTGAGTTCATGACATTTTTTAAAGTGTTCCTACCAATTTTGAATTTGATCTAAAAGTAATTGTGCTAGGTTTCTTAAAGGAGGGCTTCCAAAAGATTTAAACATGGATTTAACTTTAATTCCTTCAAACCAAAGGCTAGTAAAAGTATAAATAGGGATTAAAATATAAAATCAAAGCATAATCCATTCAATGAGGGTTCTATTAAATCTACAACTTGAAATTAGATCCACAATTAGTAATATTAGGCAAGATTAAACTAGAACCATGAACAAATAAACCAACCAAGTCAAGGTGTGAATGATATTCAAATACAAATAATATGCAAACATGTTAATGTATAACCAATTGATTTTTTAGTGTTAAAGTTAAATTTGATACAAGGCTCCCCTTTTTTAGAAATGGGGGTATGTTGACCTCAACAACAACATTAATATTGGGAAGAATATTGTAAGCATTAGTGTTAATTATCCTAACTATTATATAATTAGAAATAATCTTATTAAATTCATTATTATTGTTAGGAGTGTAGATAATACTATCATCAAGATTGTTAAAAATATGGGAGTCATCTAGATGTTTAGTTTGGGTAATTTCAACAATATCACATGTGATAGATCTAGAGTTATTTTTGGAAAAAAATCACCATTAATAGTTGTCTTTGATGGTGGATAAGGCTATAAGATAATAATAACCCATGTAGATTATAAATTGGTTGAGCCCAAAAAGAAATATATTTAGAGGTGGAAATATGATTCTAATGAGTTTTAATACTAATATAAAAAGGACTAATTATATAAAATAGATGGTATCGGTCTAGTTGACCCAATACTAGAAGAAAAGGTGGTGTTGTTAATTGTTGATAAAATTAGTTGTATCAACCTTGTCGATGTAATAGGTTGAATAGTGGGCAAATCAAATTATATTGGGATAATTGATGGAGTCAAATTATATAAAATATATTTTATTAGTTTGGACGATGTAGTTGGATATATAATGGTTTAAATTCAATTATATCAATATGGCTAATGTAGTCAAGGAAAAAACATAAAGAACTATATCAGGATGGATGATGCAGTTTGAACATAAATAAATCTATCTAACTAGATAATGTAGTTATGACACATAATAGATAATCGTATTGATTTTTTTGATGTAGTTTGTAATACATTGAATAATTATAGCATTAAATTGCATGTAACTAACTTTAGAAAATAAGACCAAGTAGATATACTAGAAGATTTGATTGATGGTGTGGGATCTCAAATATACTTATTAATTAATTAGTGTTAAGCCAATATTTTATATCACTAAATATAGAGGCCAAACATTCCTATATCTCTCTTAATATGTTTTTGAGGGTATGATGATGGTAACTTATCTAGGTAGTTCTATAAATTTTTGCTTTTTCTCAGTTTTCTATGAGAAAAGATAGAAACACAGGATGAAGGGTGCGTACCTAGTAAACATGCACTTGATAATGACCAAAAAAAGAGAGAACTCCTTTTTATCTTGGAATGAATACCTGTAATAAGACAATACTACCATAAGCTTGTTGGTTATACAAAGATGTAGGGTGGACCACCTAGCATATGCTAGATCCAAGAAGCTAAAGCTTCCTTGGATAGATATCAATCCACTTCCCTAATAACAAATGAAGATTATAAATTAAAATAAAGGTAATTATATTTAAATTAATGATAAATTAAATGATAATTACAAAAAAAATGAAATACTTATTCAAATAAAAATGACTAAATCTAGCACACACTAAAACTAGTCAAGGCAAGGCCATAGTGTAAAATGGTAAGGGTAAAAAGGATTATTTTGTTGGGTTGGGTAAATGATCAAGGATGAAAATAGATAAAAGGTTAAATGGATAGATTATTCAAAGAAGATAATATGTCAAGTATGGTAAAGAGGTGAAAGAGGTCAAGTGAGGAATATGGCAAAGAGGCAAAATGGGGTAAAGAGGTAAATGGTAAGATGAGGAAGGGATGAAGGTAAGAATGGTGAAGGGAGTGAAAAGGTTAAGGGAAGGGAGGCCAAAATGAAATAAATAAATAAATTTAAATAACAAAATAAAATATTACCTTAATGTTTGTAGATGCTTATTGATGAAGATGGTTTGTTGAAGATTGTTGATGAAGATGTCGAGGTAATTTTAGAAGAGCTTAATTAATTTGAATTATTTTCCTCCAAGATGTGGAATATTAATGAACTCCTTGATATTTATGAAAACTTGAAATAAAATTTGGGTATCAATACTCTAACTTTTCAACCTCTTCCTTGGGTGAAGGAGAGGGGGGATATTTGAAGTTTTTTTTGTGAGAAAATAAGCCAAAAGAGGGCATCTTGGAAGTATGGCTCTTTTTTACCCAAGGTCAAGGATAGGGTTGGTGTAAGATTCCTATGGGGGTTTTCAAGTCTCCCTATCTTGCATTCAAGTCCAATTTTAAAAGGAATTGTGCACATGGTTTGAAAATGGGATCGAAGACTTTGTTACACCCTTATATTTCCTCATTTATAACTTTTAAGAGTTATCCTACAAAATATGGTGCCATTTTTCAAGGGTGCATGGGTGAGTCAATTTGAGGTGGGTGAAGATTCCAATTTGGGCTAATAAGTCTCTTATTGGGGCTAATAAGTCCAAAATGGGGGTTCTTTGTCTCTTCCAAGGTATGAAAGGGGTAGGTAAGTCAATCTTGAAGGCTATTTTCATGTCAAAATTCAAAACTAAATCAAATGACTTGCCCTTGAGGATAAATTAGACCCATTTCAAGTGGATACACTTGTGATGCTTGAATGAGGTCATTAAGCATCTTGGAAAAAGGGTCTAAACTAGGGTACCAAGCCATGTCACTTTGCCACATCATTTGTCATGTCATATGCCATGTCACATGTCATGTCATTTTCCATGTCATGATGAATAGTGAAAGTGAGTCCCATAGTGAATAGTGATAGTGAATAGTGATTTTTAAAACTATTTTTGAATGGTGTTTCCAAATAATACTTTTTTAATATAAATGGGTAGAATAGGAACTTTGGTTAAGTTATGAGGGTGGTAGAAGGGGTTAGGAAGGATTTAGGAGGATTTAAGGTGGTCTTGAGGCATTCAACCATCTAAAACTTCAAGTGTGCAATTTTCTAGTGTCTACATTTTGCCCCTTTTGTTATGTGGTTTTGAATTAATAAGTTGTAAAACAAAAAATATTGTTTGGTCAAAGGTTAGGGTGCCCTGAGTATGGGAGGAGGTGTTCCCCCTTAAATCAAGAGTTTATGAGGAGAGGTCAAATCAGGTGTAGGTTTGATAAGCAGTTGGTGGGGAAGCACTAGGTGGTACAATAAAGTAGTGGGGCATGTGAGATGTCAATAGGTGCATAAAATGTGACTAAGCATGGTAGTAAAGATTATGCAAAGATAAAAATTACCAATGTTGGTAAAATATGTTTAATGCTAAGAATACATGTGATTAATAAACCACATGACCATTATTATGATGGATGTGTACACTTGTTAGCCTTCATAATAGAAGGGGTGGTATCTATGTGGGTATTCAAATTTAGGAGTGATCCCATTTGTGGGTAACTAAAATTAGAAGTGATCCCATGTAAAACACCAATGGTTGGGTCATGTACTAGGTGATGCAAAATGTTCAAATGTTTAACATGGAAAAATCATTTAGTGTGGTTAAAAAAACTATGATGAGGGCATTATAAAACATGCAAATAGGTCATGTCAAAAATAGCCAACATCAGGGTAGATGTGGGTAAGGTGGTTGGGTGGTTGGAATGGGGTGGTTGAGAGGACACCATATGCACTAGGCAAGTGGATTCTACCTATATATCTCCATGGACATAATGTCCTAAATGAAATTTAGGATTAATGTAGTTATTTTGAGGTTGGGAGTGTTAGGTAACTAGTTACCTCAATATGAAAAGGTGATGAGTTTACAGATAAAAATGAAGGTTGAAAAGGATGGGAGAGTCCAAACATGGGTAGAACAAAAAGAAGGTCATAATAAAATAAAGGGGTAATAATTCTAAAATTTCTACCACTAAAAAAATGGGAGAAATAGGTTATACCAAGCTGTAAGAAATCTAGTACTACTCAAATTATCATGGTGATTTGATAGAGTCTTTCATCACCATCCAAATCATCTAAAATTATACATATTCCCCAATAATGTCATAAATAAGCTATGGAATGGGTATGGTTTAATGATTTAGGGAAGAAAAATAGAAAACCCAAAGCATAGTAAGGTGATAGGGAGGCCAACAAAAAGAGGAGATGGTGGATAGATAAGAGAGAAGAGTGGGGAATTTGGAAAGCTACCAATCTTTGTGTTAAAAGGGATTGAAAAGTTGTAAAATTGATTAAAAGAAATTGATAATTTGGAAAAAAAAATTGTAGATGAGGTGGGTGGCATTAGAACCCAAGTGAACCAAGAAAGAATGTTCAAGGTGGTCTTGGTTTAGGATGCCCTAGGTGAGGGGCATGATTAGTGGTAAAGATTAGTTAGGAAATGGGGAGTTAGTTGTTAGTGGCTGAACTGCCCATGAGTGGTGCCTACATAGTCCAAATGGACATTAGGCTAATGTAGTTTGATTAAAAGGATGGTCAATGGCTTGTGAATGGGATTCCCCAATTTGAAAGACCATAAAGTTTAGGTCAGGTTGGTTGGATGTAAAATTGGCAAGAGGTCAAAATTGGTTAACATTGGTTTTGGTTTTCTCATGGTTGATGGTGAAGGGAAGGAAAGGGAAATGTTAGTGGCTGAGTTGCTTATAAGTGGTGCCTACATAGTTTGTGGACATCAAGTGAATGTAGTTCTAAACAATGGTTAGGTTAGTGGTGTCCAAGTGGGTTGACCTAATTAGATGAACCACATGGGTTGGTTTAGGTTAATGGCAAAGGGTTTTTTATCTTAGAGGTGTTGGGTTATGGTGAAGGTAATGGTGAAAGTGATTGGTGTAAATTGGTGAATAGTTACCATAATGATCCCACATGTCATAGGATGAGAAGAACATATGGGTAAGGTAAGGTAAATAAGAAGGGAATATTAGGCCTAACAACACAAACGACCCTCAATGAAACTAAGCCAAAGAAGAGGTTTATTTATTAGGAGGTTACACCTTCTAAAATTATGTAAGACTAGGATTTTGATTATAGTGTTTACCACTACAAGCTGAGTTTTAGAAGGTGGGGATCTATCTAGATCTATAGAGTTGCTATGGCCAAGGTTTATCACTGCTACAATCTAAGTTTTAAAGGTAGTAGCAAAGTGATGACCTAGAAATAATTTATTTGATGGTCAAATAGATTATATAAGTAAAGAAGTTAGTAGTGTGGTGAGTGATGGAGGATGGATCTTGCCTGACCCAAGAGCTACATGTGTAGGCTAGACAAATGATGTCTATGTCTACATCCTCTATCCTAGCTTTATGGAACTAATGAATTATTAGTTTTGCTACTTCAAGCCTAGCCAGCTAGAGGTTGCATGGATAGGAGAAGATGGTGGTTACCTTACTAGGAATGAACATTCAAATAACACAAAATAAAATACCACCATGTTCTAGTAGACACTGCCAATGGTTGGGGTTTGTGCTTAGAGCATGTGGTAGTGTGTTGATAGGAATATGAGGGAAAAAATGGAAATAAGGTGAATGTATCATTGTAAAAGACCCATAGCAGAGTATGATTCTCACTCTATGGGGATGAATGTGGGAGAGGAAAATAGAGTATACCCTTTAATGATTATTTAGATAGGGAATGCAATGGATTAAATATAAAGATGGTTGAACACAAACCTAGAGTCACCAAATAATTGGTCTAATACGTAGGTAGGAAAAAAATGTATACATATGTTTTAGACAATGTGTGTGTAATCTAATAAAATATTGCATGTCTCATGTGACTCCTCGCACCCTAAATAAAATATTTCATAGTTTGATGTAAACATGTATAAAAAGTGTTGGATGTTGCTAGTTGAATGTTATGGTTATGGTTATGAATAATATGGTGTTGGTTGTTGTATTCTCATTCAATGTAAAATGAATGACTATTATTGTTGAAATGTTAGATGGTAAAAGTTATGATGAAAACATCAACCAAGTACATTAAGACAAGAATAGGGCATGATGATTTATTTTTGACAAGGACTAGAAATAGACTCAAAGTGGGATCAACTTAATGAATATAATCCCTTCAAACATTACACCTGAATGGTCATCAGTTGATAAAAGAAAGTTTCTTGATCATAAGGCGTCAAGTAAGCTCTAAATCCATTCATTTATAGATAGTCAAAAGGGAAAATGAGTGATAGTTTATGTGAAGGGTAATGGGTGATATGTATTATAACCTCATGTGAATTATTTTTCCCCTTCTATAGATGACCTAATAATGGTATTAGACAAGTCCATGCCATATAATAGATCTAGACTAATCAATGCAGGAAGTCTATATGGGAAAGTATATTGTGGTTTCCAACTTATTATGTTACTTGAGAGCCAATTGTGGCTTTATAATTGGTTTTGAAATTGGGCCTTTTGCTTTATTGTTGTATGTGGTAAGTTGATTGATGTGGGAAGCTTCCATGAAATTATTCTACTTTTGAAAAAGTTGACTCAACCATCCTTCAATGGATTGGTCTTAGCTTATTGGCTTTGTTTTAATGTTATTGATAGTTGTCCTTTAAGGGAGAAGTCTACCTTACATGTGGCAAATTTTATTTTTATTTTTGGGTAGATATCCTTCAAGGGAGTAGTTTTCAATGCTTAAGATATGGATCCAATTAATTATTTCAAGATGAAATGTGTTTAGACATGGACTGATATAATTAGGTTTAGAGTTTTACCTTTATGAGGGTAAAATTTTACACAATAAGGTTAATGATATGTGAAAGGGTGTGGTTTCGAGAGATAATGACCATGGGATTCCATCTTGTTAGAGATGAAAAGTATCCATGAGAACCATGTTATAGGTAGAGCCATGGTACCCATATTTAAGATTAGGCCATGACTATCATGATTAATCACATGGTTTTATGTTGTAGTCAATTATCCTTAAAAAGGGAGGAGGAAGGTGGGTGAAGGTTAAAACCTTATAATCAAGGGATAATCTTAAGTTAGACAAATAGGTGAGTTTCATCCTTCTTTAATAAAAAATGAATGTAGATGTGAAGCATTGAGAGGCTCAAGTTCTAGTTTACCTTTGAGAGAGGATAAACGATAAGCTTCTAATCAATACTTATGGGTGATGATGTAGGGTCCAAGCCAATTTATAACAAACTTGCCTCGTTTACTCTTCTCCATGTTGTTCACATGTTGGTTTTATTTTAGGATGATATCTTCTATATTGAATTCCTAAGGTTTAAAGTAAGTTTGGTTAGGTTTGAGAGATAAGGGTAGCCTCGAATGGTTTGACGGGATAATTTGAATCCCAAATAGGTTGGGTGGTGTCTAAATGGGTTCCCCTAATTTGATATACCACTTGGTTCATGTTGGGTTGATGGATAGGTTTGGTTGATAGGTTGAGGTAAAAATGTAAGAGTTAGATCAGTTAATGGTTATGGTATGGTTAAAGTTAATAAATGGTTAAATCTTTTTGAAATGAAAGTTTCCCCAGTTTAGTCTTTGCATGGGTGGGAAAATGATCCCAAAGTGAAGGTGTTTGTGGTTGGGTTCAGTTAGAGTGTTGAGGTTTTGAAGGGTATGTCTATGGAATGGACATTTTAACCTTTCCCTTATATTTTTGTTGGACCTGAGAGTGGGTAACCCTATAGATAGTGTGGATAAAATGAAGTTTTGGTTTAGCTTATTGATTCAGTTCCTCCTTATTCTTAGGTGAGAATGGGAGAATAGGCAAGTGTTGGGTAGGTTTGGTTGATGGTTGGGTTGGTAATGGGCTCAATGGAGGTTCATTTGATAACATATTATCCTTGCCATAAAGATGGTGGATAATGGTTTTAAGAACCCTACAATGTTTTGTATCATGGCCAAGTATCTTGTGGTAAGAGTGCACATGGTGGTAATTGTACCATGATAGTTTTGGGTGTGAGGGGTTGAAAGTTTTGATAGGGTCAAAAGGTTTGATAGGTGATAAGGTTAAGGAAGAGGTTTGTAATAACCTTTGTAAAATGGTTGAATAGGATTCATGCAAAGGTGTTGGAGGTGATAGGTTTTTAGTTTTGGGAGCCTTCTTAAAATTAGTTTTTACTACAAAAGTTATAGGTGGTGGGGTAGTTTTAGTTTGTCAGTTAGGTTGGGTTGGCTTGGTTAAGGGAGGTTCATTTGATAGAATATTATCCTCATATAAGTTATGGATGAGTTCTTAGAGAGATTTTCAATGCTTTATGTCATGTCCAAGTATCATATGGTATGCACAGACTAAGCTGGCATTAAACCATTTTGGTTTAGGATGTGAAGGGTCAAAAGTTTTGATAGGATGGAAATGTTTGAGAGGTGGTAAGGTTAAGGAGGAGGTTTTCAATAAACTTTAGAGAATGGTTGAGTATGACTCCACTAAAGGTGGTAGGGGTTTGGTGGTTTTTGGTTTGGGTGTCGAGGTAGAAGATTGTTTGGTGATAGGTGATTTTAAGTTGTTATGTTTGCTTGATGGATTTAGTTTAGGTAATATGGTTGATGAGCTAGAAGGAGAGGATGGTAAGGTAGGTATCTTAGGTATTGTCAGTGTTGGTAGGAGAGATGTTTTAGAAAGGAAGTGTGATAGTGTAACTAGTAGAGGTGGTAGGTTTTTGGTATAAATAATGGGCTTCATGCTCAAGGTAGAGGGATGAGGACCCAAGATGGAGGGTAAGGTTGAAGGAGGTAAAATGTAGGATTTTAGGCTCTTTTGTGGTTTTATTGCCTTGCTTGTTTTTGTTAATTTTGAAGGAGGTTTAGCTACTTTATTTATTTCAAGTGGTTGAGGGTTGGTTAATTTAGCAGAGGTTTTAGATGGTTGGGTGGAGGTTTTAGAAGTGTTAGGTTGGTTCACCAAAGAAGGGGTTGGGGGTTTTGGTTTGGTTTTCTTACCCTTATCTTGGCTTATGATAGAAGATTTCATAATTATAGATTTGGTGGATGAGGCTATCTTTTCTTGTGAGATATCCTTCAAAGAGGGAACAAATGGTTCTATAATAGGGGAGATATGTGTGGAAGCTTCTACTGAAGGTTTGGGTATGGTAACTTCTTCTATTTGGATGTTCAAAGGGGTAGAAGGTAACTATAATTCTTTCATAGGTGGAGGGGAATTGGCGGGTTGATGAGTAGGTTCTTTGTCATTGAGCATGTCATGAACCATATTGATGGTATAGGTGTTGGGAGAGGATTCAACATTATTACTCTAATTTTTGGTAGGAGAATGGTTTGAAAAAGGCTATCTGAATATGTTAAGAGATTGATTTGGTGGAGCATTTGGGTTATCTAATATAAGCTCCCCCTTGTCAATGAGGAATTGGATAAGATTCTTAAAGGTGTTACATCTATTAATATCATGCCCTATGACCTGATGAAAGACACAGTGGTCATTCTCATTATACCATCCTAGCATGGGGTAAGAAGGATCAAATTGTTGAGGTGGTTTAATCGATGGAAGTTGAATGATGTTTGATTTTAACAATTTTTACAAAATTAAAACATATGGTTCTCCAAGTGGAGTTAATTAAATTTGATTATTCCACATTTATTTTCTTTGGTTTGAAGGATTTGAGGAGTTATAGGTTTGGTTCCTCAAGTTTAGTTGGTTGGTAGATGGTAGAGGTGCAACATTTGTGGTAACTTTGTTCTTGGTATTGCTATTAGTTTGGTTTTTGGGTTTGGATGAAGAGGGCTCATTGGGTTTGTAAGTTAAGTTTTTATTTTTAAACTTTAACTTCCCTTCTTCAATGGCTCTATTTTCTAGTTTATGAGCCATGGTAAAGGCTTCATCAAATGTCTAAGAAAGTTAGACACACAATGTAGAGGAAATGTGTTTTGCACATGCACAAGTAAAAATATCTATGATTTCCAGTTGAGGTAAGGGGAAATAAAATTAGTTTATTAAAATTCTCTAATGAGTGACAAATTTGGCAACAAACTCATCTTCATATTACCAGATAGAGTAGAAGTCGGTAATGAAGGCTTTCTCAGAGATATTGATTATAAAGTGTTCTAAGAAAATTTGGGCTAGTTCAACGAAGGAGATGATAGAATGTTTAGGTAAGGCACTATACCAATCTAATTCTAATCCTATTAGATACATGGGGAATGTGAAGAGAAGTAAGGAGTCATCATGGGCAATTAGGTAACATGCATGTTAGAATGTCCTAAGATGTTACTAGGGTCATCCTTGTTTTAGAACTTAGTAAATTTTGGGATTTCTCATTAGGGAGGTAGGCATGGATTGGGATAGATGGATGGATGGGTTCATTACATATTTGGTCATAAGAAAGGAGGTTTTTGGATCCTAAAAATGAATATTCAATATTTTTAACTTTATCGATTAACATCTTGACCAAGTTAGTTTGGGGTTGGGTTAGGGGAATGGTAGAATTGATAAACTAATAAGATGGTTGGGAAGAGGGAATATGATGGTAAGAGGTTTATTCTTGTTGAGGGCTTACCCCATCATAACTTATTGGTATGAATGAAGAGGTAGGGGGAGATATATAGCTTTATGAGTTAGCCACATATTGATAAGAGGTGGAAGTTGTTTATTAGGGAACAATTTTGGTAGGGAGAATGGATGTATGAGAGGATTGGGTTTAAGAGATTACCTAAGTTTGGATGGGAGGAAGTTTTTGGGGTATTGAAAGAACCAAGTTTTTAAGAGGGGTTTTGGTTTGTTGGATAGTGGTAAGAGGGGAAGAGGAATGAGTGGTGGAAGTTTGACCTATAGTTGGTAGGGTATCGATGGGAAGGGACGTACTCACCTTTGTATGATATGAGTCAATTAGGGTTGAGGGTACTTGATCATTTTTTGGGACATTTAATTGGGTTTGGTCTAAAAGAGGGCCATGAGTTAAGAAGAAGCATGAGAAATGAAAGGTCAAGTAGAGGTGAAACCCATCATGAGGTGGTGTGGCATGTTGTAAGGTAAATTTAAGAGAGGGATAAAAGAGGTTGGGGTACAAAGTACCAAGGTGGAAAGGTAGTGCTACAAGTCAATCAAGGTATTATCTAGATTGGTAGTGAAGTTAGCATCCCCTTTGAGGACCAACAAGGGTCTATTAGGTGAATGAGGCATATGAGGAGAATCATTAGGTGTCACCTCAATGTCTAAGATGTATTTCATAGGTAAAGATGAGGAAGGAGGTGAGGGTAGGTTGGTTTGGTTTCTCACTTATAGTTAGGTTAAGACAATATGAGAAACCAAAGAGAGGAAGTCAAACCTCACACCTCAAATAAGAAGTAATTGAAAAAAGAGAAAAATCAAAAGAAATCAACATGCTCTAGAGAACATTAATCCTTGGAGTTTTAATTATTTATTATTGGATTAAGCCTTAAATTATTATGAAGGGAATTGAATTTAAAAATGTATTAAACAAAGTTGTCTAAGTTTAGTTTTGAGACATTTAGGCACTCAAGAGTCAATTCTGTACTAAACTAGGTATGTGGCCTAGTAATGGGAGCTTATTCCCTATGCTTCATGAACTTGAAGTTGAGATAGGATGCTTAGCCAAAATATACCATTTATTTAGAGTTTATACTTTGCTAGATAATGGATTTGAATAATCTCTTGATGATTAAATCTGAGTACAAAAATCAGGTAGGGGTAAGGTTGCCACTTGGTGATGAAATCTAAGTTAGACCTTGTCTCAAGTATTATTTTGGTGTGTTGATTATGAAAGTGGTTTGGTTTGTGTGTTAAGAATAAAATTTAATCTATGATTAATTTACCTATTTAATTAAATATACATGAGCTAATTAATTAAGAAAACCATGAATGCACTTGATTTTAAACCAAAGGAAAATTTTGATGTCTTTGAATGAGCATAAAATAATGCAAAGGTTTATTTTATGCCAAAGGAAATTTTAGATTCTAAATTTATTAGAATATAAGAATGAAATGATTTATTTTATTCCAAAATAAATTTTGGATTTCAAATTTCAAATTTCATTTGATGAACATAAAATAATGCAAATATTTACTTTACTCTAAAAGAAATTTTGGATTTCAAATTTCATTTGATGAACATAAAATAATGTAAAGATTTACTTTGTGCCAAAGGGAATTTTAGATATCAGATTTCCTAAGCATAAAATAAATTAGGAGATCATGCAAATTCAAACTATGAAAAATTGAAATAAAAGGGCACCTAGATGATGATTGATCCCACCAGGCATGCCAAAATGTTTCTATAAATTTTTGCTTTTTTCTTAGTTTTCTATGAGAAAAGATAGAAAGATAAGATGAAGGGTGTGTACCTAGAAAACATGCACTCATTTATGACTATAAAAAGAGATAAATCCTTTTTGTCTTGGAAAGAATACATGAATTAAGACAATAATACCACAAGCTTGTTAGTTAGACAAAGATGTAGGGTGGACCACCTAGAATATGCTAGATCCAAGAAGCTAAACCTTCCTTGGATAGATTTAAATAAAATACCCTAATAAAAAATTAATATGATAAAATAAAATAAAGTTAATTCATTTAAATTAATGATAAATTAAATTCTAACTACAAAAAAAAATGAAATACTTATTCAAATAAAAATGACTAAATCTAGCACATTCTAAAACTAGTCAAGGCAAGGCCATAGTTTTGGGGTTTGGGTATAATGGTAAGGGTAAAAAGGATTATTTTTTTTGGGTTGGGTAAATTATCAAGGATAAAAATAGACAAAAGGATAAAATGATATATGAGTCAAAGAAGAGAATATGGTGAGTGTGGCAAAGAGGTGAAAGAGGTCAAGTGAGGAATATGGCAAAAAGGCAAAATGGGGTAATGGGTTATAAGGGTAAATGGTAAGATGAGGAAAGGATGAAGACAATAATGGTGAAGGGATTTAAAAGGTTAAGTGAAAGGAGGTCAAAAGTAAATAAATAAAGAAATTGAAATAATAAAATAAAAGATTACCTCAATGCTTGTATATGCTTCTTGATGGAGATGGTTTGCTGAAGATTATTGATGAAGATGTCCTGAGACAATTTCAACAGAGATTCATTACTTTGAATTATTTTACTCAAATATGTGGTTGATTAATGATCACCTTGAAATGGATGAACACCTATAATAAAATTTGGACAATAATACTCTAACTTTTCAACCTCTTTCTTGGGTGAAGGAGAGGGGGCGGGGGGGTATTTGTAGTTTTTTTTGTGAGGAAACAAGCCAAAAGAGAGAAATTTGGAATTATGGTGAATTTTTACCCAAGTTAAAGGATGGGGTTGGTATAAGATTCCTATGGGGGTTGTCAAGTCTCCCTACCTTGCATTCAAGTCCAAGTTTAAAAGGAGTTGTGCACATGGTTTGAAAATGGGACTGAAGACTTTGTTACACCCTTATTTGTCTTCATTTATGAATTTTAAGAGTTATCCCACCAGATATGGCACAATTTTTCAAGCGGGTATGGGTGAGTCAAGGTGAGGTGGGTGAATATTCCAATTTGGGCTGATAGGTCTCTTATTAGGGCTAATAAGTCTAAAATGGGAGCTCTTTATCTCTTCTAAGGTGTGAAAGGGGTAGGTAAGTCAATTTTGAAGGCTATTTTCATGTGAAAATGCAAAACCAAATAAAATTACTTACCCTTGAGGAGAAATTCGGCCCATTTAAATTGGGGACCCTTGTGATGATTAGTTGATGTCATTAAACATCTTGAAAAAAGGGGCTAAAGGTGGGGTACCAAGCCATGCCACTTTGCCACATCATTTTGCCATGTCATATGCCATGTCACATGATATGTCACATGTCATGTCATTTTAAATTTAACTTTCCATGTCATCATGAATAGTGAAAGTGGGTCCCACTATGAATAGTGTTTCATGAATAGTGTTTTGTTAATAGTGATTTCAAAAACTATTTTTGGATGGTGTTCTACAATAATACTTTTTGAATAGAAATTGGTAGAATATGGACTTTGGTTAAGTTAAGAGGGTGGTAGAAATGGTTAGGAAGATTTAAGTTGGTCCTAAGGCATTCAAACACCTAGACCTACAAGTGTGCAATTTTCTTGTGTCCAGACTAAGTGATACACTCCTCTCATGTGCACCACAAAAAGAATGGATGTAAATTTAAATAAAGAGGTAATATTAGGCATTTCTTATTTACCATGAGGTATGTGGAATCTAAAATCCATGTTTACTTTTATACTATGGTTATGAGTGTTGGGGTAAATCCATCACATCAGATGTTTATAAATAGAAAATTACATGATAGTCACTAAGTAGTTTTAAAACTATTGGAACAACATTTATAAGAAAATAAAAATAAATAGAAAATAAAGTTTGAAGATAAATGGTGAAAATAAAGTATTGACATTCAATTAATTTAAATAAAGAGGAAAATAGTGGTATTAAACTTGTTAATATAGTTATAAACTAGACATGCTAAAAAATATATAGAACTATATTAGGGTGGTTAGTGCAGTCTATACAAACATAAAATGGATTAAAGTTGGTTGATGTCATTCATAGATAGAAAGTAAATTGTATCAGGTTAGCCAATACAATTTGCTAATGATGAAAATTGAGATAAAATTATATCAAATTGGATGATGTAGATTTTTAAAGGTATTAAGGTAAGAATAAGTTTCATATTAGGTCACTAGAATGCATGCATTTCCTAAGATTATCCTATAACTATCCTACCTCAATATATCTAGATTAAAAGAAGGTTAATAAAATAGATTTTTGATATTATATGTTTGAGTTTTAGCTAATGTATCTATGAATATAGAATAAGGTTTCCTATGTCAATAAATATAAAAGGAAATGGTTTCAAATCCTAAGCATATGTCATAATTAAATAGATTTAGCTAGACCTATAATGAAAGTAAGATATTTCTAAAGATAATGCAAGTAGTTATGTACGTAAATTAAAGTAAACTAAAGGGGAAGGGTTAGAATGATCATTAAGGGTAAGGTGTGATGGTTGAAAAATGGGGGTTTAGGCAACATAAAATGGAGTATGAAAATTTTAAACAATCCTATAATTACACAAAATTATTTGGTGTGGAGAGAACCCAAACAAGGATACACATACATTCATTCGCCATTCAAAAAATGATAGCTAATATACAAAGTAATAAGGAAAAGAGTATAAGGTTATAAATACTTACCTTTGAGTGGATCCATTAAACATAAATATCCCCTTGGCCAATGTGATTTTCAAAATATTGTTATGGTTATTAATACCTAAAATTGTTGTAAAAGACCTTAGAATATTCCTAATGACTCCTCCTATTGCATGTCTAAGGCTAACAAAAGACAAGATTCTTGACCTAACTCTTCCAAATGTGATTAAGGGTAGAAGTGGAAGTGAAATAAGATTGATTAGATCGTATATGATATGTTGAAATGAAATATGACCCCTATATATAGATTTATAATAACTAAAATCCAATCCCAAATAATAAACCTATGGTATTAGCTAGATTAATGTAGTATGGAAGACTTAGATTACACTAAAAGTTATTAACCAAGATGATTTAATATTAATGTCATAAGATAAGCTTATAATTTCATTGAGATGTTTGATAGAGTACATGAAGGTAAAATACATGAAATTAATGGTATCAGGTTGGTTAAGGCTATAAGATATAGAGAAAATGACATAGTTAAATGGGATAAGATGGAAGAAGGTAAATAATAGGAAAAATATAAATAAAATGAATTGGGAGTAAGAATGATATGATCAAGCCAAATAATAAAATCTCTCACAAAACACCAAAATCATGCCTACACATTTATTAGTGTAAGACATGCACTAAGGGAGATCAATGCTTGATAAGTCACTATAATAAAAACATAAGTATATGATAAGGTGAAAAATATAGTGTGTATATGGTATCCATATTGACACCTTAATTTTTAATAAATTTATGTTATAGATATATTCATTCTTTATCCATTACATATAAATACATGCATAACTTCTTTACTTTTAATTTGGGCTTGAATGAATAATGGGAAGTTTTTATCTATTATGTGTTTGGTGCACGAGTCTTCCTTTTTGAAGGAAATAACTTATTCATTATACTTTAATGAATTAAAAATAGATCCAAAGTATGCATGTTATATATCATTTTTTAGAGTTGTCTTACACAATGACTCATATAGGATGTCTTTATAAATAATTTATCTTTTTAGTAATTCAAGGATATAAATCTTAACATGGGTATATTTTAGTTGATCAATTACATTATAGCCTTTGGTTTGAGTAGATGGGCTATTTTTATTTGACATGGTGTAATGGGGTTGAATTTTAGTTGGTAAAACATTTAGGCCTATAAGGAGTAGGGAAAAAATGAATCATGTATGCCCTTTGGTTCCTAGTGGTAACAAGAGCAACTCAACTTGAATATTGTATAGATGTGAATCAAGGAAGGATAAATAGTATTCATTATTAATTTATGCCCTGTAATTGCATTAATATTTTACCCATGGGATTATACAATTATTACATATTTTTCATAGTAAATTGAAACATGTAATTATTACAATCATAACTTAATTTATAAAATTAAGACTATGTATATCCATTATAACCATGTGTAACTGGTAAATGAGGAAATATCACAAATTAGGTTCGAAATTAGATTTAAATATACAAATTTGAAACCCTAGAAAAGAAGGTTGAAACCCTTAGGTAAAACCTAGGGTTTGAAGTGTTTAAAATGTAAATGTGTTCACCAATATTTTTTACCTTTTATGATTTAATTAACCTAAACAAGTGTACAAATTTGAACTATTTAGATTGTATAAAGTATAGTAATGACACATAAATATGAATGTAAAATATAGAATATGACTAAACAATTGTATCTTATTATAAATAGAAATGAATTTAAGGGATTAATATACTTAACCCATTTATATTATGTGTAGTATTAAGAAAATGTGCACGCAACAAGAATGGATGCAAATATATTGTTAGTCACTTAGATTAGGAACTAGGTGTTTAGAATTTCCAAAATAATCCATCAACCTATGGACACCTACATTATATTATATCACTTGTGTTCAGGTGGATTCATTTATGTGTATAATGTCTATCTATATTAGTACATGCCATTGATATTTATTATAAACCATCTCTATGTGTGATATTAGGGTTCATTGTGTGCAATATATATATAAAACCCATCTCCTTATCTTTGAAACCTTAGGTCCACTTTTGACACTAGGTTTATGCTTGTAAAAGGGAAGAAGGTGGGTTGAACTAAAATCAAACCACACATAGCTATACCTTTTTGGTGTATGCATGAAATGGTTCTATTTTAATGAATAAAACATATAATTTAGGTTTTTAAACTTGAAAAATGGAAAAATTGGCTTGGCTTAGGTTCTTCATACTTGGTTAGGGTATGTTCTTTAGAAATATTGTTTGAATCAAGAAGTTTAGGGTAGTCCATTTGAATGTGAAAGTTTTATAATAGGATTTATTGACCATCATTGATGATAATATATAATGAAATAGGATTATACATATTATGTATCTATATGGTACTCTTTATTTACTTTATCATACCACCAACATGTAAAACAAATGAGTTGACCCATAAATATGATTTGAATTTGAAAAATTACCATTACTTGTTGTGGGCATGAGTCCATTCCATAAAAAATTTTAACTTGATGAATTTCACATGCATATAATTTTTCAAAACTTTTTTTAAAGACAATAATATTTATTTGATGATATGGAGTTCGAGTATGCTAATGATCAGGTTATGTAAAAATTAGGGAATTCCTATAGGTGGATAATATAAAATTATGAAGGTCTTACTCATGGAAAACACATGGATATATGATAAGTGTGTAAAAGATCCATATGTGTATATAAAATTTAGTTAAGGTGAAGTTAAGTCAATATTGTCATCTAAAAGTATATAATACTAGAGTTTAGTGTATACAACTATGTATATAAATCTATTCATGCTATGTTTTCATATTACTACATTACATGAGGATATTTTACTTTTTTTAAAATTTTATAATTTACCATAATTAATTATATGACCATTATTAATTCATTTTTCTTGATCTTGATTACATTATTTTTTATATAATCACTTGGTTCTTTCTTTCTTTTTGCATCAACATTATTCTAGCCACTTGTTTCACATTGCTTGATATGTTTCAATAGTCATGACCATTTGACCATTGATAAAATTTTCAAAACTTAGATTAGACTTAATTAAGATGAAATAATATTTACTATGAAATATTTAATATCATGTGTTAAGCTATGAGGTAATTCATATACTTCTTGGAATAATCATCTCATTCTTTTAGTTTTGAAGACCGAGTCCTTTTCTTATCTATACAACCCTATTCCTTTTTATGTTAGATATATTTTTTATTATACTTATATAGATAAAAATAAATAAAATAGTTTCATACATTATCATATCTATTTTAATTTTGGGTCATCATACCCAAGCATGATCTCTATCAATTACATCTATATATACAACTTTGCAAATAGGGGCATCATACCGACACATGTTTCTTATTGACATATTATGAGTTTGTTTAAGAATTAATTTAGCATAATATTCTAATGAGGGGTATGATAATTTTATTTTATCCTACACATTTTCCTATCATATATAAATCACATAAGTAGGAAATATTACTTGCATGCTTTACTACATTAGTCGAGTTTCATATGTTTAGTATTGTTTACATCCTTGCATGACTTGTTTTTATTTACATTGTTCTATTTTAAATATGTATAGATGATTCCTATGGGGCATTATATTTTTTAATTTTTATTCTTTACATAAATTATATAAATTGATAACTCATTTCTCTAAATTTAGTTTCTATATCTCACACGTACATTAACATATAATTATATCCATATCTTTCAATATTTGAGCATTTATACATTGAGGGTGATGGGGGATCAAGGTGTTGATGGGCATGGGGACCCATAATATATTACCCATTAATATAATTATCCTTATGTTATGATTCACTCACTACTTTCCTTTCCATATATTAATCTATATCATATATCCTTACACTTCGATATTATTATATGTTTTCAGATCTATATTACAAATTTGGCTTGCACCATTACATTAATAAATAATGATACTTAGTAAAATATTGATGCACTTTATCATACTATGATTATCATGATTAATAACTACATATCCCATCTATGGCCCAAAACATATCAACATTGAAAAAAATTAAGATCTAAAAATATTGAAATTTTTTTAAAATTCAAGATCATCAAAAAAATTCAAAAGATGTGAAATTTTTGAAAATTTTAAAAAATTCAAAATAATAAAAATTCAAAACATTTGAAAAATAAAAAATTTAAAAATATTTAAAAAAAATAAATAAATATTTATCTATACATGTTACATATTTACATGTGCTAGAGGTTTTCATTATCCATTATTTACACATAATTTTCATAGTATTCTATTGAGTTGATGCTATGCATATTCATAGGCTACATGATGATATATTAATCACTATGAATCCAAAACATGGAGGTAAATATTTATATGTAATATGTCTTAGCATGGTGCCATTTCCATTTCAATGGATTTTCACACAATGATATCTATCCTTGCTTGTCATTTATCATTTTGAACTACATTACATTGATTACTATGTCTCCATATAGTATATATATCTTATATCACATGGATATTATACATTGTTATTATTTATATAAGATACTATATAAACAAGAGGATCTTTATTTATAAAGGATCCTCTCATTTCCATGTCTTGTGAGTCTCATATTTTATTTTGTCTACTAACTTGGGTGTGGTTACTAAATAAGAGGATCCTTGTTTATATAAGATCATATTACTACCATGTCTTATGATTATTATTGTAGAGATTAGTTTTATGTACATGACCTAAAAGTGTATTTATATGTCATAATCCCCTTAGATTATTATCCACCACCTTTATTTACATTTACTCATCGTAATTAATTTATTAGTTACCATTTACCCCCTTTC
This sequence comes from Torreya grandis, assembly GCA_037957365.1. Lineage (NCBI taxonomy): Eukaryota > Viridiplantae > Streptophyta > Pinopsida > Cupressales > Taxaceae > Torreya > Torreya grandis. The sequence continues at coordinate 193,642 of JARHVA010003090.1, forward strand.
TACCCTCCCAAATATCCAAATATCTATTAAAAATCCATGAAATCCAATTTATCCCTCCATCCTAATGACTTACCCTCAATGAAAATCCCATTACAAAATTTAAACAACCTTCTCCCCATATTATCTAGTGGTTAGAACCACCTTATAATGCATTTTGCCAAGAAAATATAGAATCATTAATGATGCATCATGATCATCATTGATTCTATTTAATTAGCCAAAATATTTATACACAACCTTAGCTCACCCAAATGATCTTGATTGATGTCAAAAGGTTGACAAAAATCCTTTGAGATGAAAAACACTTAGGATACCTTCTAACATAGACATTATGATATCTTATTAATGTACATCAAATATTTGAATCCTTGGTATTGCTCTATAAAAGTCAGAATATACCAAAAATCCACAACACTATCAAAAAGCATTTCAAGGTTATAATTTTACTTCATTTTAAGCATAATTTTATCATTTATTTTATTTTGTGAATTATATCATTAATATTATCCTTAGGCTACCTATATTATCTTTAGAATGCATTTTCATAGATCATAATCCAACTTCTTAGCATTTTGGAAAATTTTAACACAATCAACATCGATCATATTGATTGTCATCGATTATAATAAAATTGGTATTGATTATATAAATTAGTATCAATCCATATTAGAACTATTTAGTTATACAACTTGAGCCTATTTATATGAATTTATACCATAGTCCTAGTCTATTTTGATTATCTATTTTCCTTTAGACATGGAACTCTATCCTTAGATGACCATTCCTGGATAATTTCACAAAATACTTAACACTTTTTACTTAACAATTATCTCCCAACTCCTCTTTTTTGATCAGATTGATATTGCACATGAGTTGAGTCTCTATGCCATATATTTCACCAGCAAAATTGATGATATCTCAGCCTAGCTTGAGATTATCCAAGAAGATACTGAAGCTACATAATAATTTTGGCTTGACTATTTTTCCTATATTAATGTAATGGAATAAGATTAGATACTCTCATACTTATAGGTTATATAAATTATTAACAATCATTTTTAATTTTCATTCTCATTATTATAAGCTTAATTTCTAAAATAGGTGGTTTGACATCCATGAAGGGAAGCTCATACCTTTCTAGAATTGATATTTTACCAAGAAACCCACCTAACTACTTTAATAATCTATTTTATCTATTTTCTCACATGTGTGTAGGTATTCCTTCCTAGCCAAAAAGGAGCTCTCGAAATTACTTGATAAATGATGTGCAACTGATCACACAAGTGTGCCTTATCTTGGTTTAAACCCTATATCTCTTTGAGATTTTTTTATTTTTTATATAAATAAATTATCCTAAAAATTACTTAAACATTCTGGCATGCCTTATGGGACTCATTTGGGATTCGTATTTACTAATTTGTCATTCTAATTTATTTTTATTTTACTTTGCATTTTTAACAAATTATTCATTATTATTTTCATCAAAAAGAGAAAATAAAAAAATTATTTTCCTTTAGAATATAAAAATACTTGTATTCATCAAATTAAATGGTTAGGTAATACACATAACATAAATAGGATGGTTAATTTATCATCATAATCACATTTATCATTCACATGTAACCAAAACAAAAAAATATCAAAAAAGCAACATAAATAATCCTACCTAGGTAGACCTACTTAGACTTCTTCACCAAGGGGAAAGCCAACTCGATGTTCTGGCTAAGTATAAATAATGATTGGTGGTATATTAGCTAATGTACTAACACTTTTATTATTTTAATATTGTGAAATTAGGGGTAGGCCCAAATATCAAGTCATGTACCATCACCAAAATAGATCTAGGACTCATGTACCTTCAGGTATATCAATGATACTAGCCTTAAATAGACTTGAAACCAGCTGTAGCATACATTTTCCTATGTACATTGTTAAGACAAACACCCCATCATATTATAAGGTTTAATTTTTTATAATAAAAGAGAGAAAAAAATATTAGGAATGTTTGATTAAACTATGTGATTTATCTTCACTAAAGAGAGAACAAAATTATGTCTTACTTTGCATTTGTCTTTGTTTCTTTAGTACCACATGGTTTTAACTATACAATAATCTCAAAAACAAGTTGATTCACATACACCATCCTCATCGATGGAACATAAACCAAGTCCTTATATCTCTCTTAGATCCATCTAGGAGGACATTCCTCATTTTTATCCATAGGGAGACTCTAACTTTACCAACATACTAGATAGTAATCCAATCACCCTTAGTCATTACCTCAATGTATGAGATATGTGTATTCCTATCTCTCCTTATTCCTAATATTCCCTATTAATATATGGCATGCCAATAAAAGGATCAAAAGAACATTTGACAACCATGGTTTCCTCTTCTATTCATCAACCATCACCAATATCTCTTGATCCTAATATGGGTTCCATTCCAACCTCTAAAACTAATGTGTCACAACTATAATCAATCAACCACCACTAGTATATTTTAATCTCTTTATTACTATTATCCAGACCAAAAGTGTTACCATACAATAACTCATGTTCACTCAACCACCTTCTTCCTCACTCCAAAATTTGGTTGTCTTAATCCCTACCTCTCTTCTACCTATTCAAACAAATGTTACCACAAAACCAACTCAACCATTACAACCCATATAAAAAATTCCTTTGTATTAACCTATTCAATAATAAATTTTTCCACCATCAACCACTAAACACCTAAATCCAACAAAATCATTTAAAATTACCTATCTTAATCCATCTCAAAAACAAACCCTACCCCCTCTATTCTCACAATATGTAACTAAATATCAAACATTTATTACCACTTCAATTGGTTATCTTCTTTCATATCCATTTCCCACTTCACTTTCACCTCAAAAATAATCATAGAAGAATAATTTAATGTGTATGCCTTAATATAACACTTATCCTAACCTCATGAGTATTCTCATGGATATAATAATCAAACTCAAATATTCTAATTCCAAGTAGAATAATATGCTCTCACACAATCAAATCTATAATTAACCTATCAATGTAAATGTCCCAAATAGACCTTATATAACACAATGGGAACTACTAAAGTTCATGAAATTTCAAAATAAAGAGGACCCTCAACAACACATTAGGGCCTTGAGGAATGCATGCTACCTTATATCCCATGATGATTCTCTCCTCTTTAGAAAATTCCCCATGTCACTAGCTAGACTAGATTTGGATTGGTACAGTACCAGTACCATTCCACAACACTCTCTACTCTCTTTTGGCTAGATAGCCCAGATCTTACTATAGAATTTTTTGATTAATATCTCAAGGAAGATAACCATCAATAATTTATATGCCATTAGACAATTCAAAGATGAATTGATTATATATTTTAAGGTAAGATGGTGGGGGATTATAAATTAGTTTTCATTTCCCTCCTTGAGACAAATTTTATCAAACTTTTACTGGGTCATGTGCAAAGCACATTTCATCCATGTTTCAAGTCTAATATTTCAATACCTTTGATGAAACATTTACCATGGCTTGTAAATTAGAAATATAAGACTTAGAAGAAGGAAAGGTCAAATTAAGAAATAAATTATTTAAACCTGATCCTTATAAGGGCTCTAACATATCTAAACTAAAAGGCATAGAAAATGTTATTATCTTAAAATTAGACCCTCCATTAACAACAAACTAAGCAGGTCCTTTGTATTCTCAGGCATAGCCATGAAAACATTAACATGATTTCCACTTAGACAATACATGCCCTTGGGAGAATCTTATGATTCCATCCTTGATAAACTTTTAAAAGTATCAATTATTGATCTCCCTCCAATTAGGCTCATTAATGACTCTCATCTTAAACCAAATTGGTATAAAGAGAGTGATTTTTTCACCTACCATCGTATACCTAGTCATAATATCAATAGATGTCAATATTTCAAAATCTTGGTCAAGAACCTTATTGATCGAAAGGAATTGTAATTAGACAATCTAAATGCTCTTCCAAACCAATCTCTCTATATATACCATTCACAAATCATTCATATTCATCCAATTATATATAATCAAATAGCAAAGACACCCAATATTAGGAATCCCATGTATAAACACCATTTATGATCAATTTTTACCTAAAGAAGTTGGTAGTACACACACATCATCTTTTGAAGTAGTAAAAATTTTAGAAATCTTTATAGGAGGTATCTTGAAACAATATAAATTGGTTAATTCTACTCCTATCATACATTCAATCCTCTTCAATCTCATTACATGGGATCCTTTAGAGGAGGTGCCATCCAAACATGCTCAAGAACATTTATAAAATATGGAAGATAAAATCGGTACTCTAACCACATGGGATAGATTTCATGGTGTGTTAAAGGGTAAATCCATACAAAACCCAAGTATAAGGCTTGAACTCCTTCAAACATCAAAAAATGAACATCCTGATAAAGACAACCATATGACCTCTAATAGTGCATGAAAATAGAAGATGACTATGGCCTAGGTGTTAATTATGGGATATATTAAGAGGGGGTGAATCAATATATCAGATATCTTATATAACTTAACTTAATCAAATTCCACTTAACCATTCATTCAAGATATGTGATAAAACTGAAACAATAAACACCACACAAGATAGAGAGAGACACCAAATTTTAATGTGGAAATACAATGTTGGAAAAAACATAGAGAACAATATCAATTATATGAATGAGCACCAACTCAAACTATAATATTTTCAAGCACCAACTTGTAGGAGCACCAAAACCTTTGCTAATAACCAACACAACTATTTATGAGTACCAACTCATAGGATCACTAACCCCTTTTCTGAGCACCAACACAATAACTATTTATGAGCACCAACCCTTATTATGTATACCACACAACTATCTCTCAATGTTGCTTTCAATAAATGATAGCATATTACAATATCTCTTTCTTTTCTTTCATTTGCTCTTCTAAGCTAGATATGATAATTACAAACCATGCTCTCTTCCACACATTACAAATGGCTTTTTAAGCCTTTATTTATAGCTTACCAAATGACCTTTGGCATTCACCCTTTGTGACCCTTAAATCCTCATGGAAAATGGTGCCAATATTTTATGACCCATCAAATCCTTTCATTTGAAAAGTCACATGTTGACCCTTCATGAGCAAATGCATCCTTTCCCTTTTTGTCTTTATCTTTGTGACTTTTTGTATTCCTTAAAGTGTCCCTTCATGAGAAATTGCACCCTTCCTCTTTTGTCTTCACTTGGTGACTATTGGAATTCCTCAAGATGACTCTTCATGGACAAATGTATCCTTTCCCTCTTTTATCTTTACCCCATGACTATTTGACTTTTTCATGGGCCCTTATTTTGACTTTATGTAACCAAAAATATATTCATTAATATTAAATAAATATCAACACACTTTATCCAAAATATGAACATTAAAAAAACCTTTAGACAATAAATGCTTTGGGGCCTTTATCACCAATGATAGACCTTTATCATCAATGGTAATATTTTTAACACTAGGTTTAAACTAAGCCATCCATTTAAGGCCTCATACTTCCTCTAAAATAAAGATCAAAATTACATAGCCACCTCTCAAAGGACCTAAGTTAGCTCAAAAACATCCACCCATACTACCAACACCAACACCCAATATCAACCCCTTGAGTTTTTATTACCCTAGAAGCTTATCTAAGATGCCTATACCTCCTTTTAGGACCACTCACATAATCAATATGAAAAAAAAGGTATAAAAGTAAGCATGGCCCAAAAATCAACATCCCAAAAAATGACAAAATATCGTCAAGACCCATTATAGGGATCATATTCCATCATCCTTGATCAACTTCTAAAAACCTACCTCATCACATTACCACCCATCAAGTTTGTCAATCCTCATATCCAAAAATAAGCATGGTATAGGGGAGATAAGATATGTGCCTATCATAGGATATCAATACATGATATGGATAGTTACAATGTTCTCAAATGTATAATCCATAATATCTTGGAGGAAAATGACCTATTAATTGAATAACCTTGCCCTGATCCTCTCCTTGACCAAAACACTAAATCCATAACCATATTTGAATCTAATGTGATTTATGCCTTAAATCCATTATAATAAAAATAAAAACAAACATCAAAAAACATGGTTAATATCCTTGACTCTAGCCCTGACAAACATCTTTCCAACATCACCTCAATTCCTCCAAACATGAGTGACTTGAGAACTTTTAAAAACCATACATTATTACAAGTTGACATAATACACATAGCCACATAGTCTTAAGCACAAGGACCCAAAACCCAAAATTGAAATAAATTCAAAATTTCCATCTCAATGTCTCCTACCTCAACTATAGAGACCCCTAACCATCCATTCTAAAACCAAAATTCTCAATTTTAGGGATAACTTAGAATAATAACTCCTTGAAATTGCTACAAATCGCCAACTAGTAATGAATATGTCCTTATAAAAACTTATCAAAAATTTCACATAATAATGTCAATCTATTATAGAGACATTACAGGTCATCAGACACAACCAAATGGACCCCAAACTCTATCATCTTTTATTGGATCTTTACAAACATCATCATCCATTACCTTTCATGATTATGAAGTATCCCCACTATAGCTTGAAGACTAAGATCTACCTCTATTCATCACTACCCATGTTGAACAAACCAAGATAAAAAGGGTCATGATAGATAATGCATATAGTATAACCATCATCTCATCAAATGATTTCAAGCAACTCCATATACCAAAAACTATTATATATCAATACTTGGCTTCCCTAGGATATTTTAATAATATAATAGATCCTACATTAAGTATTGTCATCTTACCTATCCAAGTAGGTGTATGTACCCTCCCTGATCTATTTTATGTGGTATAAGAGGAATTTCAATATAACATCTTACTAAGACATCCCTAGATCTTTAAAATGTGTTGTATCCCCTCCACCTTGTATCAATGCCTCAAGTATGAGTATAAAGGCAAAATCCATACTATCCCAATAAAACCTCATCCATTCAAAATATGTAATTTAACCTATCAACCAAATGATGTATTAATCCCCATAAAATACAACCTCATCATCATCAAAAAGTGAAGCCTCATCCAATTCAATAATCCCCTCATTTTACATTCCTAATTAACTTTCATTAACTTTCATTAGGGGAATATTAGTTAATGATGCTTAACACCCTACCTACTCCTCAAGAATATGGGCACCCATAAAAACATCACTCTATTATCCCAACATTGGAGAGGACCTCCTCACCTCCATACCCATTTAATCTATGGAGGGATCAATCGAACCCTTTATATCATGAAAACCAACCTTTTACAAAAACCATTTTCCTCAAGTTTTTCTTTCCTTTACAAGACACACTTTACACAAAATTATTTTCAATGGTGTTCATGGAAGGGATTCATCATAAGACATTATGAGTAAGGACCACATGAGATCACACTTAGTGATCTTAGAAAACCTCATGAAAAACATGGTCTTGGTTTTAAAAAATCCCTTGCAGCTTCTCATATTCCATATCTTCACACTGACACCTTATCATCACTACCTGACACCAATTTGGATATCAATGAAGACCCATCATTATCATCACCTAAATTCCCTTCAAAAAATGATGAAGTCATATCCATCCTTCCTAAATTTATTTTTGATCAACAGTGTCAACTTAGGACCCCTTACCTATTAAAATAATGAAAAATCTAGATCTATTCCCCTAACTTTCCTAACATAATAAAGTAATATTATCCCTTGATTTACATTCTTCAATTTCAATAAGATGACTATATCTTAACACATTTAGGGGTAAAAGATATGTCCCTACGAAACTCCCTTCCACCCAAAACTCCTAGTCTCTTAAAAAAATCTACCATTGATATTAATATAGGGATACGATAAGTCTCATGAAATATCAAAGTTAGTCAATCATTAGATTCCCAAGAATACTACGATTTCACTACATTATTATCTGACCATATCTAGGATTTTGCCTAGTCTTATAGTGATATGTTAGGTATCAAGCCTACTATATTTGTCCATAATAATGTCACCATCCCTAAAGCTAAACTAGTAAAACAAAAACTCTGAAAGATGAAACTACATTTGGCACTTATAGTTAAGTAATAACTATAACATCTTCTATTTGTTAACTTAATTCAACATATGGATTACCCTTAATATGTGTCCAATATTGTACCTATCACAAAACCTACTAATGGATTACACCTTTGTATTAATTTTCAAAACCTAAATCTTACCTATCCTAAAAATGATTTTCCTCTACCTAATATTAATTAGCATGTATACCTCACAACTATCCATGAAATGTTATCTATCATGGATGATTTCTCTAGGTATAATCAAAACCTCACAACTGGCCATGAAATGTTATCTATCATGGATGATTTATCTAGGTATAATCAAATACTCATTTCCCCTGAAGATCAACATAAGAATTCCTTCATTACCCCATGGGGAACCTTATGTTATAGAGTTATTCCTTTTGGTTTAAAAAATGCAGTAAAAACTTACCAAAGTGCCATGACCTACATATTTCATGACCTAATCCATAAATTCATTTAAGATTATGTGGATGATCTCCTCAATAAATATAATTTATGTAAGGATCATCTCTCTCTTTTTTAGATAATATTTTCTCATTTAATCAATAATTAGGTCTTTCTCAATCCCCACAAGTGTGTTTTTGGGGTATTTTTAAACAAGCTATTAGGTTTTATTATGTCTATTTTGGGAATAAAATTCAATATAGCTAAAATTAATGACATTTTATAAATGACACCCCTATCTACTCTTAAGTAGATTCATAGTCTAAAAGGCAAATTATAGTATATTCACTCCTTTATCTCATAGTATCTGATCAATGTCAACCATTCCATCACCTTATTAATAAATATACCTAGTTTATATGGGATTAAAATTATCAAGAAGCCTTTGACACTCTTAAGAACTATCTTCTCTCTCCCCTTGTCCTTGTTCCTTATAATGAAGGTTGACCATTTTACTTATAGATTATAGCTATAGATTATGCCCTAAGTGCCATACTCATGCATTGAGATGAGCAACATAGAAAGAAAGTGTTTTATTACATAATTGGCACTCTCATTGAGTATGATACTCATTACACACATATGTAAAAACTACGTCTCACCTTGGTATTTGTAGCTTCTAAGTGCCATCATTATTTTATTAGACACAAAATATATGTGATTACCAACACCAACCCTATTAAGTGCATACATTCAAATCCATATCAAAATTAGCTAATGGAAAGGTGGATTATACCTCTCATATAGTTTGATCTTGAGTTCTTCCACTAAAAAAAATTAATAGATAAAGAATTATATACTATGCTAATAATCAACCATCTAACTATGAATTTCCTAATGAATCTATAACCTCCTTGTCTCAAGTGGATACAAAATATCAAATGACTTTGTTCTTTGATGGATATAAGTATGAGCATGAGGGGGAGATAGAATTATTTTAATACCTCCATAAGGGCCCCCTCTATTATTATCATTAAAACTAAATTTTTATTGCACTAATGATATGGTAGAATATGAAGCCCTAATTATAGGTCTCAAATTTGTGTTATCCCTAAAACTTAAAGAGCTCAATATTTATGGGGATTCACAACTAGTGGCCAATAAAATAAATGGCATATGTAAATTTAAAAATGATATTTCATAGAAATAAAAAAATATTGGTAAACCAATTATTGTCATCATTTGATCACTATACCCTATAAATCACTCCACAATCAATTAACAATTTTTTTGATACCATGGCTTCATTAGCCTCTTTCATCCCATCATCCTCTTAGGAATATAAAAAATTTATTCTTATTCAAAAAATAGACTAACCGTCTTATACTCAATCTAACCTCCCCTCTCTCCATAATGTGGAGTAAAGCCAATTAGAACCATGGTACACACATATATAAGATTATCTTTCACTAGGTCTAATCCCTTCCAATATTTTTAAAAATGGTAAACATGCCTTCCAATAGTGAACTACTCATTATAGACTATTATGGGGAATTTTGTATAAATTAGGTATTGATGTCCTTCTCCTTTGATTTTTCCAATGTATGGAATCATCCCTAGCAATAAAATAAACACATGATGGAATATATGGAGGTAATTTTAGTGGCTTAGCCATTGCTACAATAATTTTATGATTAGGTTATTATTGGCCTACCTTAAATTAATATTGTTTTGAATAAATTAATAAACTCCCTAAATTTCTATAACATGTGAACTTATCACATGTCCCCAATCATGCTTTGAAAGTGGCTAAAGAATTTTGGTCATTCTCTTAGTAGGGATTAGATCTCATTGGTCAGATTAACCCTAAATCCTCCTACTGACAACTTTATCATTACCACTAAAAAATATTTTACTAAATGGATAAAAGTGATTCATCTTATTTTAAATAAGTCAAACAAAATTGTTGATTTCATCCACATACACATTATTTGTCATTTTGGCATTCCTCATATGATCATCACAGATAATGAAAATAATTTAAGAATAAACAAGTCTATTAGTTTTGTGATTCTTTTAGTATCACTCTTAATTTTTCATCACCATACTATCCAAAATCTAATGGAAAAGCTAAATAATCTAACAAAATCATATCTAAAGTGGTCAACATGACTAGGAAAGACTAACATCTTCAAATTCCTTTTGTGTTATGGGCCTATCAAACCAATATTATAACTCTTATGGGTACCACCCCATTTTATTTAGTCTTTGGAACGTATTCTATTATTATTCTAGAAATTCAAATCCCTTCTCTTAAAATTTCTCTTAAGGACATAATTTTTGAATAAGACTACCAACAAGAATGGCTAACCCAACTAGAACTATGTTAAACAACAACACTTGACCACCTACACATTTATCAAGAAAGAATAAAACATGCATATAATTTACATTTAAAAGAGAAAGAATTTAATATTAGTTATCTTGTCCTTAAATAAAATCAACATGTCATTAATATGGAAATGAATAAATGAGGGAAATTTTCTCCAAATTAGCTTGGACCATACATTATTATTCATAAATATGGATCTGAGGTATATCATTTAGACTCTCTTGAGGTTAAAATAGAACATGAGCCTATTAATGATTTTCATATACATCCTTTCTATTGTTAATAATATTTAAATATCCATAATTAACACAAATTTTACCATTGTTTAAAATCCATATCCCAAAACCATCTCATTATCCTAAAAAATACCTAATAGTGATATAGAATCATGTGTTTATCCATCATAATACCTATCTCATCTTTGAATATGAAAACCTAAATTTTTTTCATGGCATGTTCTAATTTGATAATCTCCTCCTATACCTGTAAGGAGCCATAAATCATTATTTCCCCAATCCCTCACATTAGTCAAGTAAAGATTAATTGGGATAAAAATATCACGTTGTGCAACCACTTTATATTTTAAAACATAATAATGTGGGTCACCCTATGTTAATCCATGAAAAAAAACTCAAGCTGGGATAAAATTATAAATGAAGAAAAGGGAAAAAAGATAGACTAATCCCTTGAAAGATAATTATTCATAAAAATGTAAAAATTTATCAAAAAATATAGAACAATCACTAAAAGTATGGATATCTAAATATGTATATCACAAAAAACTTCCCACGTTGATCAATTTTCTATCAAAAAGCATGCCCTTAAAATATTTGAAGTAAAAATCAAAATTTATCCTACAAAATCTTCTACATTCATAAACTTTATTAAATTTGTGTACTTCTTACATCGATCAATATACATAATACATGGATTATCACAAAAAAGGGGGGAGTCCTAAGATCATTAATATAAATAGACTTAGCTCTTATACATAAGGTAAGGCATATATTTCTAAACTAATCCTAAAACCTAAACTACATGAAAGGAAAGTTCATCTAAAAACTCCTTCCTAACCTTAGTTGATATAAAGTCTATTAAAACACTTATTAACATTGGATAAAGGATACATATGCAAATGATATAAGATGTTTATTCCTAGTTAAAATCTAAGTCAACATATGAGTTAAGAACCTCTTGTACTCTTTTATCAAAAATCATAATCATCCAATCACAATTATTATCAACATTCAATAAACATAAAATGTTACATAATACGAAAACATAAAAATCATATTCATTTACATAACATTATCCATCAAAATTAATTCAATATAACATCATAATCATGATCCATAATCATCTCAAAAATAAATCACAACATATAGCATAATCTAATCAATAAAATAACCATATAAAAAATTAACACATGCTCATAATAACCATAAATACTCATGAATCAGTAAATACATGTAAATAAAATGTGTACATCATTAGAGTATCATAAATACAAGGTCAAATATATAATATAGTCCTCTGATTACTACAATATTAAAATACAACAAGGTGGTAAACTCCAAAAGTCTCAAATCAATGATCCCACCTCATCCATCTCCTCCCCCATCCCCATAATCTATGTTCCTTCTCCACATGATCTTGATTTTGTCACTCCCACAAGTCCTCCTAATTCATAGAGTCTATCCCTCTAACCCTAATACTTACCAATATCAACTTATCATAACTAGTCTATAAAACATCATAACTCACCTATAAAGTATTAGAACTCACCTGCAATATAGTAAGTTGCTCTTGTAATGTGTGTCCATTGATCATCCCTCTCTATAGTGATCCCTTGTACATCCACCCTGTATTCATAATCCTCATCCCCTACTCTCTCCTTGGTATCTTCCATCTCATCATCCTACCCCTCCTACTATGGATGCATTGTCCTCTCTCATCTTTCCCCTATCTGGTCTACCCACCATAAAAATAATTATCTCCTCCTTTGCTAATATTTAGATACCCAAAAAATGAGCCTCTAGAAGATCAACCTTGGAATCCTCACATCTATAAAATTGTGTTGAATTAGGTACATCTTATACCAATAAAAACATTCTTTAACCTCCCAAATTGAAATAACTCTAAATAATCTAGTGGCTACCCCCATAACCACCTATCATGTTGTCTTACAAATTGCTCTCATTACTTTCTAGGCCATAAGGTAAATCTCACATATGGCCTCCAAATCAACTCTCCCTCCTATAAATAATCCATCACTCATTTATTATAGGCCAAATATTTTATAATCCCATTGTTAAATGGTCTAACTAGATCATATTTACATCAAAGGAATCATACACTATAGGTTATTTGATGCCATCTCATTCATGGAATCCCAAGTGGTTGTAATACTCTGATATGCTCATAAGCCCAACACTATACTATAAATTTGATATCTAACTTGAATATCCATTGTGTCTTCCATCTTAATAAATCCCTATACACTTATGATAAGAGTATGGGTGCCCAAACAAACACAACATGGTGATCTACCATATCTACTACTAAACTTATCAAACTATAAGAAAATTTCCCCTCTCTAAAATCTAGAAATGCACAATATAAGATCATTAATATCTTCATGGTCATCACCAATATCCCCTATGAATACTACTCATATAAAGATTCAAATGCAAATTCCTTGTAAAAAAGGTGATATCTATGACATCCTCATCATACATACACATCAAGGCCTCCTCATGTCCTACCTCATCCATTGGTATAATATTTTTTCCTTATATTGGTAGTCATAAAATCCTATATATATCTTCTACTATGACATTAATCTGCCCAGTTGATAACTAGAATGTCCCTATCACTGTATCCCATTGCTCCAATAACACTCTGAATAGTCTTATGTCTCCATGTATCCATTGGTAATGATGTAATCCACTTAGTCTAATGGAATCCATGCATTCCTAATCCTCATCACTTATCTCATCTCAAATCCACTCTAATAATGGTGATACATATTCCTTCATCATCAATATCTCTTTAGCCTACAAGCATAAATTAACAATATACTTTTAAGTTATTCCTATATCTGAACTCATACAATGATCATCATAAATTATTCCAAGGTTGAATATGATCCCTTTTTGATTGATCAAAATCCACAAACATAGAAAATGATTTAAAAATATCTCTAATGATCATGCTAAATCATCATCAATCCTATGGGTAAATTAAGCAATCCCTTAAATTTTACCTAAAAAAATAACACAAATTCAAAATTACATCCACCTACTTCTACATGTAACCTCCATCTCTTATGTCTACTTCCACTCACATACATCTTTCCAAGCCACATGTCATTTCTTTATCTCTTCAATCAAATGATTGATTATAAAAAAAATTGTAAATGAGCCTTTACAATTATGGGCCACATTATATATATATATATATATATATATATGTATTTCCTCAATCAATGTTGATCATAATAATTGTTGTTGATTTGATTGATCAACATCGATCCTCTAAAAATCTTATTTGATCCTTTAATTTTCATTATTTGAAATCATTTACACAAACATCCTTTCGTTTTTAGGCTCCAAAAATTTCCCCATTGCAACTATGATATTCTACATAGTACCCTTGGCTCATGTAAGAGACCCACCATTGGTCCCATAGCCTACACATGCATACATTTTATTGAGAATTTATTCATTTTGGATCCTAGGATTGTAATTCACCATGAAAAAAAATTCTTATAGGTCAAACCCTTATTTTTACACACTAGATGTTTTAGTTTGTCTAGGGTAGACCAAAGGCATCTCTATGTCATTATCCTTTTTTCAATAGTGTAAAAGTTTTCACTCATGTGACTAACCCAAATCATTGGAATTATTTTTATTGATCACATATCCATCATATCCTTCATCCCATTATTTTTCAAACCTATAAACACATCCTTCTATCATGTTGTCTCCTAGTTTTAGGGTGAATACCTCCTGACGTACACATATGACATCAACATAGTCTAGGTTTTTACCTCATGATTGTTTACTATTTAACCACTCAACAAAAATGGGTAAATGTAGACATTAATTTTATGTACATGACCTAAAAGTGTCTTTATATGTCATAACCCCCTTTGATTATTATACACTACCCTTATTTAAATTTACTCACCATAATTACTTTGTTAATTATGATTTACCCCCTATTCAACCTCCCAAATCTCCAAATTTTTATTAAAAATCCATGAAATCCAATGTGTCCCTCCATATTAAAAACTTACCCTTGATAAAAATCATGTTAAAATTTTTAAACAACCTTCTCCCCAAATTATACCATGATTATAAGTACCTTATAATGCATTTTTCTAAGAAAGGATAGAATTGTTAATGATCCATTACAGTCACTACTGATTTTATTCAATTAACCATGATTATTTATACACATCCTCAACTCACCCAAAAGATCCTAAAATGATGCAAAAGAGTTAACACAATTCCTATGAGATGAATGATGCTTAGGAGACCTTGTGACATAGACATTAGGCTATATTATTGATCTACATCAAAGCTTTGAATCCTTGGTATTGCTCTATATAAGTTAGAGTAAACCATAAATTTATAACACCATCAAAAATCATTTCAAAATTAGTATTGTAATTAATTTTAAGCATAATTTCATCATCTATTTTATTTTGTGCATTAGTATGACATTCACATAACTTTCAAATCTTTTACAAAAGACATAAGCCCTTTTTTTAAATGTTTTACAATGGGCATACACCATTCTTGAAGGGCATATGGCCTTTATGATTTTAAAATGAAGTAATCCCTTTGGAAAGGACGTATGCCCATTACAAAGCATAAATGGTGTGTGCCCTTTCATTTTCTCATTTATTTTTTCTTATAGCTCAAACTCATAGCTTTGGCATTCTATTTTTTTACCTCTCTTTGTATTTGTCAATTTTAGATTCATGTACATGATTTAGAGTTACATCCTACCAATAATATTCAACACTCAGGTTGCTACAAGTCATGTATGTTGATTTTTATATTTTTATTTTTTATTTCTATTTCTATTTATTTATGTATGTAGGGTTTTTAATTTAAGTTTACATTAAATTCTCTTTCATTTCCTAAAAAAAATGTATTCCTATTTAAATTTAGATACCTAATTTTGATGGATCCATTGCATGAATAAAATGTTAGACAAAACCCCAAATAGTTTGATTTTTCACAAGAATAAGTTGAATTGTACGAATAATACAATCTAAAATGTTAATAATTATAAATAATCATCAATGTTTTGCATCACTCTTTAGCTAGTAGTACACAAAGTTCACTCATCAATACACTAAAGTGTTGGAGGTCTAGATTTCACCCTAGTTAGGAAAGGGATTTTTCATGTCCTCCACCCAAATCTAGCTCAACATGGGAATGACCCTAGGCTATGCATATGTTATAATAGGGTCAGACCTTTAGGGTTTTTAACAAGGCTAGTTCCTTAGATGCATCATTTTAGCTTCAATTACACTACTGAAACCAACTAATGACTAGGGAAAAGGGAGAGAGAGATAAATTGAAATGGAAACCTAAGATAACAATGGTGATAAACCTAAAATATGGTTGATCTAATCTATTTTATCTCTTATTAAGCACTAATGAGACATGTAAAAGACTAGAGCTAGGACTCCAAGTATCTTTCATACATTATTATTTCATGCAAAGGTTCATCAAATGATCAAAAGATGAGGGAAGTGATGGGGAGGTATAATGCAAGACACTAACCAGTCAATTTATTTACATACGATCTTTGATCAAAAGATATTTGAACACTAAACATGACCTGCATAATAATATCAACTACTAACTAGGTGAGATCAGGCCTTGACAAGGGAGAGGCTTCTACCACATATGTAAATCAAATTGACATGTACACACTATACCAGAATAATGAAATCTAAAAAAGTCATATATTTATATTAAGAGGTTACAAGATCCATCTTGGTAGAGTTTAGTCATGCCCAAGAGAGGGATGAGAGGGATATATATTTTGGCTTAAAATCCTCTATTTGTAGCAAAAAGGATAATAAAGATATGGGCATAATGCATATGAGAGTCGAGAAAGAGTCATCATGATCAAGAATTGAGGTGGAAATTTATTGATTCATTTCCTTATGCATGCATTCATCTAATCAGGATCAATTCTTATCAATAAACTAACCTCTTTTTCTTATAATAGTACTTGATCTATTCTCATTAGCTAAGAGATCCCACTAGAAGATAAAGGTTTGTTTTGTATGATGACAAATTCTATTTTTATGGAATCAATTCCCTTAACTACTTCTCTAACTACCATATCACCACCTTGGGACCCTAAGCCCACTCAACTTGTTTATGAGGATCAAATCCTTGAATATTGAAACTAACAAAGCCATGTTCTAAATGATGGTTACCACCCACTTTGTCGATGATGGAGCCACATCGATAGATAAGACCCTTTGAATTAAACATATATCTTCTTTATATCCATATGTATATCATAGGTCTATTCTACAAACCTAAACCAATCTAAGATTATTGGTTTTCCTATAGTCATTATGTCAATGTAGACCTATAGACTACATATCCTTATTTTGGATCCTATTAGGTACACATAGATATATTATATCCTTGTAAGAATTGAGAAATCACCATATACATGGATCCTTATTCTAAAAATAACAAACACAGTCATAAACCAACACTACAACCCTCAAATATTTAAACCAGTGGTCCATATTTAGATTTAATGGAATCAAGAGTTCATTGTTGATAATTTTGACTAAACCATTATGTTCTTTTAATGGTGCTTGGATGAGCTCTAATGGTGGTAGGATGACCCCTACAAGACATTGTTTGCTTTGGTCAAAAAATTTCCCTTTGGTTTAACTTTGTTCATCGAATATTGCTCAAGCCAATCAAATTACGCCAACCTATCTTTACTCCCATTAGCCTCATAGATCCCTATTATCAGATCTTGGCCTTTTTGACCTCCTACACACTATTGGATCATTTTAGTATGAATTAATGTCAGCCTTTTATTTATTTCTACCGAAGATCCTTTGACATGTTGACTCAAGCTCGCACCATTAGATTAGGATGTATGAATGAACATGGACCATCAAATTGGATTTGACCCATTATTTAAACTCAAAAGACTATCTCATGAGCTTGAAATCAATTTCCATGTGACCATATATGATGTCTATGTGAACATATTTGACATTTGCATAACCATGATTGAGATATTTGAACTTCAACAATTGCTTGATGTGGCCTAGATTTGACACTTATGCAAACATCTCCATCTACTTCCCATACCATTTTCCCACAACAAACAATTGTTTTAGACTCTGTGTTTTATACCTTTTCCACATTTAAATTTTGTCTTCAAATTATTTGCTTCATATAATTTGTTTGAAAGAATTCTATCTTCGACTCTTTTGTTGTAGGATTTTTGCAAAGTCATTTGTCAAAACTTATGTTGTAGACATTTTGTCTAACTAAAATGTGTCTTTAGAAATATTTCCATAGACAAAATATCTAAAATAATTTTACCTTTGGGACTTTTATTGCAAATAAAATGTATGAAATATTTTTCCCAAAATATTTTAACTTAGCTTTTTTGATGCGGACTATTTTCCCAAAATAGTTAGATATATGGAAACTTTATCTTAGATAATTTATATAATGGAAATGACTTTGATAAATTTGATTAGAAAAATATGTCTAAAATAAATAAGTCTTTGATAACTTTGTTATGACCACTTTTCTTGAAAGAAATTGGTCTTTGAAGAATTTTTTGTGAAATAATTTCCTTGAAAGAATTCATAATTATATTTTTATGTGGAAAAAATGTTTGAAAGACTTAAGTCTATTGGATTTTTATATCATAATAATCTTCAACACTTAGTCAAAATTTTGAAAAATATCCCAAGTATCAAATGAGATTTTCGAATACATAGGCTCTTCTAGACGTGTTCTTGAAACTATTTCTTGATCCTTGAATGCCCAAATAAACTCCAAAGGCATACACAAACCTATTACATCCATAAATTTGTTCATTTATTCAAACCAAGTAGAATTTTGGTATGTGATCCAAAATGTCTATCATTTATGGCAACTCATAAGGAAGCATCCCTGCTATGCTTTAATAACCAAGAACATTAGTTACCCTGAATAGTCCATTGGGTATGGAGTCTCTTCTTGGTTTAATATATTTATTTGGATCTAAAATTGGATTCCAATATTGCTCTAACCCTATTTGAATAAAAAATGGACCAAAATAAAAAAACAAAAAAAAGTGTCCAAAGCACTTATTGAAGGGAAACTAACCTATAAAAAAATAGGGACAACAAATAAATATGTTAAAAAGTACACTTAAAATAATCTTAATAAAACTACCCTAATATATACATCTTAAAACTATTTGTACCTTTCCTTTTGGATCAAAAGGAAAGTTTGAAAACCTTCCTACATCATGGGATGAGGAATTGAATGAGGCATCAAAATCCTTGACCCTTGGCCTTGATTCCTTCTTATTCATTGTTGTATCTACCAACTTCATTAGCATGATGTTTAATGACAACCAAATAGCTTCAAATAGGTTAGATATGTGCATCTAGATAGTATCAATTTTATTATATGGCTCCTCAACTATGGCCTCTAATGGTTTTTCAACAAATCATACCTCTTTAATTTCCATAGTTTCCTCCATAAGATTGGGTCTTTCTTCAGCTAAAAGTTTTTTAATCTCACCAAAGAGCTCTACGTAGTCCACCCAATCTTGGGCATTGTCTTTCATGAGAAATCTTTGTCTACCTTCTCAAGTACTTGATCCTCAACTTTGAAAAGATCTTAAAGTTCTTGAAAGATCTTCATTTTTATTTACTAATCATCTTTGTCCTTCTTCTCATCTAAAACCACTACTTCTTCAGTATTCTCTTCTTGATGTATGAGGTCATCAATTTAGTGGTATTCATGATCTATTACATTTGAGGGTGATTCAAAGAGCTCATAGAAAACAACCTAAATTTGTGTAATTGGAGAGTTTTCTTCTTGGACATCAACCAACTCCTCATCATGTATTTTTTATTGCACTTGTATCTCAACCTATATCTCATCTTCTTTGAGAGTATGAGAGATGGAAAAATGCTTGTTATTTCCAATTGGTGTCCCAATAATGATTCCTTCCTCTTAATCACTCATGTTATCTTCATTTTCTATTTCTTTGGTTGCACCTTCTTAATTTGCCTCACAAAGAAGAGGTTTTTGCTCTAAAAGTGGCATGGTAGATCCCTAAAATTACTCAATAAAATGAAAAATGTCCACAATAGTAACCTTATATACCTACTTTTACTCATGAATTTTTTATTCTTGGATCACCTTCACATCATCTCTTTACTGCACATTTCTTTAAATGGCACTCCATGAAGGGAATACTCTAGGTTTTTGAGGAGAGGTAAGTGGAGGCTAAATGGTGTCTTTTTTGGGTTCAATAATCACCATTTCATCATTTTTCTACGTACTACTTTGGATGGATTTCCAAGATGGAAATGACCTAGACTCTTGGGAAGGGAAGGGTCAAGATTGAATAGCCCTGGATTTACTTGATTGCATGATTCAGTTCCAAGACAGAAATGATAAAGGTCCTTATTTATCCTTATAATTTTGGTTCTCCTCTTCTTTCCTTATCTTTAGCTCTAACTCTTTGATTTACCTCATTATATTCTCTTATAATAACTCTTCTTTAAGGTGGTCAGTGGATTCATGAAGGAAAAAAACACAAGAAGATTCTTGAAGGGGGATGAGATAGGTTTGCATAGGTTTAGATCCTACTTTATCTTGGGATTTCAAATCTAGATTTACCTCAATTTTCTCATTTTTCTATGACTTCACCACTTGATTCCAACTTGGAAAATTGAAAGACCTCATAAGGGGTTCTTAGTAAAGGATATAGTTTTAAACCTCAATAGCAGTCTATTCCACAACAATATGCTTCTTTCTTTGACATATTTCTTGAATAGATTTATAAGAAGAAAGGTCTAAGGATCATATGAAGAACTTGGAATACTCAAAGGGTCACTTGAAATGGTCTCTTGGGGAAGAACGGATGGCCTATATGAAGGCTGAGGTGGTGTATATGAAGACACACAAGGTTGATGGATTGAACTTGTTATCCTTCAAGGATTTTTAGCTTATCATCAATGCTCTAAATGTAGCCACCTACATCCATCATCTCACCTATGAGATTGTTTTGATTTACTCTCTCAATAGGTGCCCACTCTTCTTTCACTTACTGCAATGACTCCCTCACATGATGAATCATGTGGGTATGGGTATCTTGGCTATAATAACTTCATGATTACATCTCTAATACATGATTATCAAGGCTTAATAAATTTCACCGAAGTACTGGTATAGATGGCTCATGATAGGGTTGGTAGGGAGCAATATTATGATAGTCTTGCTATTCATATGGAGGATCAGGGAAATACTCTTATGTGTATAAATGATATAGGTCTGCATATTACTTGTGAGGATCATGAAGAAGGCAAGATCCATTCCCTTAATAATCAGGATCATGAAAAACTTGATCAACCTTCTCATAGATTTAAAAAAATCTTGGTAGTGTGGATAAGCATTATATGGATCATGAGGACTAAATTGGGGCTACTAATAAGGAGGTGAATAATAGGAATATTCACTATAGTTTTTCATATTAACTTCATATATCAAATTAAATGCAAGAACTGAATAATAATCTCTAATGAGACATACCTAGTCTACTTATAACTAGAATATTTAGTTTAAAGTCACCATTGGTGCTAACTACTTGCTTCCAAAAGTTGATCAGAGGAAACACACACCAAGATCTTCCCACTCTTTTGTACCTTATCCCATCAGGCATGACAAAACTATTATAGGTCTAGATTTTACCCTAGATGGGTAAGGGATTGTTCATATCCTTCACCCAAATCTAGCTCAACATGGGATTGACCTTAGGCTATGGGTATCCTATAACAGGGTTAGACCTTTAGGTTTTTTAATGAGGCTATCTCCTTAAGTGCATTATTTTAGCTTCATTTACACTACTAAAACCTATTAATGACTAGGGAAAAGGGAGAGAGTGATAACTTGAAAGGAAAACCTAAGATAATAATGGTGATGCACCTAAAATATGGTTGATCCACTCCACTTAATCTCATATTAAACATTAATGAGATATGTAAAAGACTATATATAGGACCCCAAGTATCTATCATGCACTAGTATTTCATGAAAAGGTTCATCAAATGATCAGAATTGAGGTAAGTGATGGGGAGGTCTAATGTAAGATACTAACTAGTCAATGTATCCACATACAAAATTTGATCAAAATATATTTGAACACTAACATGACCTACATAAAAAAATCTCCTAGTAACTAGGTGAGATCAAGACTTGACAAAGAAGAGGTTTCTACCACGTATGGAAATCAAACTAACATGTACACACTATACCAAAACAATGAAATCTAAAATAGTCCTATAATCAACTCAAGAGGTTACAAGCTCCATCTTGGTAGAGTTTAGTCATGCATGAGATATGGATTAGAGGGATACATTTTTTGGCTCAAAAGCCTCTATATATAGTATAAAAGGAGAGAGAGAGAGATGGGAACAATACATAGGAGATTAGATAAAGAGTCATCATGATCAATAAGTGAGGTGATATTTCATTTATTCTTTTCCTTATGCATGCCTTCTTCTAATCAAGATCAATTCCTATCAACGAATTAACCTCCTTTTATTCCAATAGTCCTCAAGCTCCTCTCATTGGTTGAAAGATCCCACTAGAATACAAGGGTTTGTTATGCATGATGACAACATCTATTTAAATGGAATCAATACCTTTAACTACTTTTCTAACTCCTAGCTCATCACCTTGGGACCCTAAACCCACTTTACTTGTTCATGATGATCAAATCCTCAAATCTTGAAAATGATAGAGCCATGCCAAGAATGATAGTTAGTACCTTATTTTTCAATGATGGACCCATGTTGATAGATGAGACCCTTTGTATTAAACACTTATCTTCTCTAAATTTGTATCCAGATCATAGGTCCATTAGATAAATTAAAAAATAATCCAATATTATTGGTTTTCCTATAGTCATTATGTTGATGTAGACCTATAAATTGCATAGCCTCATTTTAGATCCTATTAGGTCCACATATATCCATTCTTTCCTTACAAGAACTAAGAACTCACCATATGCATGGATCCTTCTTCCAAAAATAGTGAACATAGTCATAAAATAACACTACAAACCTCAAATCTTTAAACCAGAGGTCCATATTTAGCTTTAATGACATCAGGACTTCATTATTGATCATCTTGATTAAACCATTCTATCCTTTTAATGGTGCTTATCTGAGCTCTAATGGTGGTAGGATGACCCTTGTAAGACCTTGTTTGCTTTGGTAAAAAATCTACCCTTTTATTTGACTTTATCTATTAAATATTATTTAAGCCAATCAAATTGCTCCAACCTATATTTACTCCCATTGGCCTCATAGATACCTGCTATCAGATCTTGAAAATTTTAAGATCTTGCACACCATTGGATCATTTTGGTATGAATGAGTACGGGCCTTTGATTTTTTGCTACCAAAGATATTTTGACATGTTGACTCAAGCTTGCACCATTAGATCAAGATGTATGAATTAATGCAGATTCTTGGATTGGCATGGACCCAAGATTTGAACTCAAATGGCTAGCTCACGAGCTTAAGATCAATTTTTTCATGCCTGTATCTAACATCTATGTAAATGTATTTGATGTTTTCATGATTATCATTAAGATATTTGAACTTCAATGGTTACTTTATGTGGCCTAAATTTGAAACTTGCATGAACATCCCTATCTTCTTCCCATACATTTTACCTGAAACAAATAATTATTTTAGACTTTGTGTCTTGGACCTTTTCCCCATAGACCTTTTGTCTTTGGGTTATTTGCTTAGGACAGTTTTTCTGAAAGAATTTTGTCGTTGGCTCTTTTGTTATGGGATTTTTACAAAGACATTTATCAAAACTTATGTTGTGGACATTTTGTTTCAAACATTTTATTCTACTTAAATGTGTCTTTGGAAATATTGTCACAAAAAAAAATTCTAAAATAATTCTACTTTCAGGAATTTTGTTGTGGACAAAATGTTTGAAAGAATTCACCTAAAATATTTTAACTTAGCCTTTTTGATGTTATCAAAACAATGAGGTCTATAGAAACTTTATCTCAGATAATTTGTCCAATATAAATGAATTTTAGAAGTTTATTTCTTAAAAAATGTCCAAAATAAATAAGTCTTTAGGAAATTTGTTACGACCACTTTTCTTGAAATAAATTGGTCTTTGAGGAAATTATTGTGAAACAATTTCCATGAAAGAATTCGTACTTAGATTTTTCCATGGACAAAATGTCTGAAAGAATTAATTCTATGGGATTTTTATATTAGAACAATATTTAATATTCTAAAAAGATAAAAAAATGTCCCAAGTATCAAATAAGATTTGTAAACTCACAGGCTCTTATGAAATTATTCTTGAAATTATTACTTGATCCTTGAAGGCCCAAATGAACTCTAGAGGCATATACAAATCTATTCCATCCAAAAATTTGCTCATCTATTCAAACCAGGTAGAATATTGTTATGTGGGCCAAAATGGTGAACATAGAGACTATTTTTAATCAAGTGGGAAACATAACTTTGGAACTTGATGCAATGTTGCATCAAAGAGAGGATATGAAACAATTTTATTTTGACAAATTATCATATGAAGATGTTAATGAAAAAAAGTTTTGTGCACTTTATTTTTTAAGCTTGAAACTAACCAAGCTCTACTAATGAATTATAAATATTTGTATTGATTTGTGTGTTCATGAGGAGATGAAAAATAACTTTTGGGATAGGTGGTGGATAGTGCTTGATGAGCCTCCATGAAATAATAATGAGTTTCCATTATAATTTTTGAGAAAAATGTAATGTGAGTTTATGTTTCTAAAAATTCTAAACTATTTGACATGAAGGCCTCCCAAGGTAAGGGATATGGGTCTTCATTTTATAGACCTAGTGTTGGGTGAGACCAAAACCATCATAGCCAAGCTCAAAGAAATATAATGACAATATCGCATGTGTTTATTCCTAAAATTTTGTATCATAACATATAGATGGACACCCTTGAGGTGGTTATGATTATTACACAAGTTATGATTGAGCATGGTATACATACGTTAAAGACCTATACTCAACCTAAAGGTGGTGCTAGTGTTAGTGGTGTTGGTGGTAGGGGTATTGGTGGTAGTGGTAGTGGTAGTAGTGGTTTTGGTGGTGTTGGTATAGGTTTTAATGTCCCTCCCTACTCATCTTATAGTTCATGTTCATCATTTCAAATCATGTGAGAGGAAGTTTACTGGACTTCCTATTCATGTGAAACATACACAAAGTATATTTATGGAGACTAACATGCCAGAACATACACCACCTATAGATGCTTCTATAGTACATGACACTAGTATGTTAAACACTAGCATGATAGAGCATATACCACTTGTAGATACTTTTAAAACACATGAAACCAGTGTTCCAAAAACTATGCTAGATGTACTAGGTTCATTGACTCATATCAGGATACACCATCTTGTTGTGTAAGATTTATTGACTTCACCATCTATATTTAATACAAAGGTTTGATTTTAATTATAGTTTGTTTATGTTTTTAAAATAATATTAAGTTAATTTTCTAGTATGTATTTACTTAATTGACTAATTTATCTAATTTAATTTGTTATATTTTTCTTGTATAGATGATTTGTGATATTTTAGGTATCTTAATAGGCCTTGAATTTATGGTAGAGGCCATAATTGTCACATGTGTACCCTATACATAGGTTTAGAAAATTTTAAATTACATATTTATTCATGTACATGTTTATTGTCCTTTGAACAAAAAACTATGTTTTAAGATATATATTATAGTCATAGATTTTTATCATGTTCATTGGATTCACACATTATTCATTGATTAGTTTTATAGATGATGACGGATGTTATGGGCACCCTTCGTGGACAAGAATAAGGTTTTGTTGATGTTGCGACTACATCAGAGGATCCTCTATCTCCATAAAAGGTTAGGATTTAGGGATGGAGATTGGTGAGAACACATAGTACAATTGTTTTTAGCTTTAATCAATGATAATTTATGTCATATTTACATAATTGTATACACATCTAGACCTAACAAAATATGTATGCTCCATAGGATTCCCCATCATGGGTGTATATGTGGTCTCGTATCCATAAAAAACCATTTATATGGAATATGGTGAATATAAAATCATTTAACAAATTTTGTTTCTTGAAAAATTTATCAAATTTTCAATATACAGAATTTTAATGCATTGATTTTTATATTTCATATGTTGTGTAGCCACAACAATTTTTAGTTATCGTTAATGAAATAATAGATGACTCACATGTTGAGAGGAGAGTATGTCCTTTTCTTGGGACATCTAAAACCCCTTGTCTCTGCTAAAAAATAGTAATTTATTTGGAGGCAACGAGGATTAGGAGAGATATTTATTGTGTTAGGGGTCTAGTTATAGGCACAATCGATTTTATATGCCAATATGGCCATACTGTATGCCGATATGGTGAATTTTGTCTATGTATATGTTATGGTCTACTTATTTTCTTGATATATGTCCTATTTTTTATGTTGAATTATGACATATAAATTTGAATGTATCACATATATACTATTTGACAATATGATTCCTTTACCTGTGCGTATTTTCTATTTTGAACATTTAATGTTTACAGATATTATTGGATAATGATCATTATTAATTCATATGGGGCTTTAAAAATAACAATATTATCTAAATTACGTTATTAATCATTATGTATATTTTAAATTTACATGTGATATTTACTATTTACTTATTTCATTTACATTTAATTACATATCAATTTTCAATTATGATGTAAGTGGACTTGTTATCAATTTTAGGGATGTAAATATTATAAATTGTACTTGATCAAAGTTATCAGGAGGTTTAGTGAGGCAAGATAAATTTATTATTTTCTTGTTTCATTTACATTTAATTAAATATAAATTTATAATTATGATGTAAGAAAACTTTTGATCAATTGTAGGGATCTAAATATTATACATTGTACTTGATCATAGTTGTTAGGAGGCCTAGTGATGATGCAGGAGCATCATACCAACATGTAATAAGGTCCTTTTTAAAGTTTATTATAGGTCTTATAAGTTTAATTTACTCAATAATATGTCTAACTTAGCATTCAAAGAGTGAACTATAGATCCCAGATGGTACTTTGGTGTTTCCCAACCAAAAGTTCAATTTGAATTTTCAAATATGAACATGTAAGGTTGTGGATAGATTGTAATGATTTGTAAATTATTAAGATTATAATAGGTTTAAAATGGTTTTATATGTGTCTATAAATGGTTTTAACTATATTTAAGATAAATTTGGTTTTATTTTAAATGAGAACATACAATAGTATTTATGGCTGACTGAGGTTATGAAAACCCTGATATCTTAGTGTTCTTAATAGTGAGAAGGTAATTTTGCCTCAATTTTTTAAAATACAAGTTTATAAAGGTGAATTAAAGGTTGGATCACCTTTTTTATTCCTATACAAACTTCTTAGGGGCATTATTTATAATTGGAAAGGAGTATTTTGTGTTTTGACCTATTAGTAGCCATTAGGCCTACTAGGTGTAAATCATGCTTTCATGTATAAAAAGACCTTTACTTTTATTTTTAACCAATGAAACCCATAAATTTTGGTATGTAGATTGTAGGTTGATTAAGGTAAGTGTTAAAATTGGTTTTAAATATTTTTTTGACTTATTGAGTGATCCATTAGGCCTAGAATATAAAACATGATTTTAGAGTTTTGAACCTAATCTCTTCATAAATCAAGAATTAAAATTGGTTTCTCAATTATTTAAAATCAATACTATAATCTTACATAGTTACCAAAACCATATATATTGATAATATATTTGAAAATTAAAAAATAGTCTAAATGGAAACTCATTGAAAATCAGACTTAGAAAGAGTGTGTTCAAAGTGAGAGAGTAAGAAGTGTTGGCCATTTTGGCCAACATACCAAGCTTGCTCATTCACAATGAATTTTTTGAAGGTCAAGCATGGATTGGATTATTTGGGTATAGTTTTTTCTGAATGAAATACTAAAATGAATGAACAAAATGAACTATGTTCTAGATGGAATAAGTGATCTTAATATCACCCTCAGCTTGTAAAGTTTTTGAAACACTTTGAGTTTACTTAAAGTGTAGTTTGTCAAATTTTGAAAGAGAAAGTCCTCATGATGGTCAAGGTAGTTTAAGGTCTTAGGTATGTTTGATCAAGTCCCAAGATCTATTTAAGCCTCAAATATTCAAGAAAAGGGGTCAAGAACAAGCTTTAAGGGAACAAAATGTCACTAGGACATCATACAAGAACAAATAGACCAATCCACTTGCACAATTTTTATCTTTGCTTAGAAAGCCTCACGTGACCATAATATCATGCAAAATAATAGTTATACATGCAAAGATCATCCTCAAAAAAATTTAGACACATTTGATCTTTCCTAGTTCAATTTGAAATATTCCAAAGTTGAACCCATGCAATGAGATGTTTATGTTAACATCAAGTTTAAGATTGAATAAAGTAAGTACTTTTGAGATTAAATTTGATAGTCACATAAATTTTAATGATGGTCATGTGAATATCATTTGATGTCTTGTAGACCATCAAATTTAAGATCATGAACTAGCCATTGGGTTTAAAACTATGGGTCCTGACAAGATCAATGATGCTCACTCAATAATACATCATGATCCAATGGAGTAAAATGGGTCAAGAAGTTAAAGAGAATGAGAAGTCAACATGTAGTGTAAACACATGATCTAATAGATTGAAAATATCCTAAGAATCAATGTGGGATTGATAAATAGTACCAACAGAGATAGAGTTGACAATTCAAAGCTAAATTAAGGGCTTGTACTTAATTGCTCATCAAGATCAGACTGAGCAAGGTAGAGTTAAAATGGTTAGTGAATCTCAAGGGTGAATAAGCTAAAGACAAGTGTCAAAAATGCATGGGTTAGGTAGAATATTAATGGATCATGAACATTCTTGCAAAAATAGATCAACAGAGTGAGATGAGGTTAGTGAGTCAATGAGTCAATTCAAATTGTTGATAACCAATGAGTAAATATTGAGCTAGGGCATGTTGAAGAAGCCAAGACTGACTTAACCTAAATGAAATAAATAATGGAGTTTAGCCTGAGTTTGAATCAAGCTAATGGGAACAAAGAAACTAAGATAAAAGCTCAACCCAAGTTAAATTAGGATAAAATCATCATCATTAAATCTCCACAAGGATAAAAGTAAGTCTCCTAAGCCTAATATAGGTAAAGAACCAATGATTTAAATGAATAAGTGATGCCATGCTTTCAACAAAATTTTGATAATTCAAAAATACTAGAAAACCAATTATGTAGATTGGTTTTTTTCTACATTGGATTAGTGTTCAAAATATGTAGTTGGGGTAGATCCATGCATCAATGAAAAGGATTTTCATCCTTGGACTCAACCATACCCATGAAAAATAGCCACTAAAACTAGACTTGGGCATGCCCCCCCAAGCACATAAAAGACCTCACCCTAGAAATAAAGGACAATAACACAACAAATCTTGGGAAGTCCCATGTACTAATAAGGATGGATCCCCATAACTTACCTTGGCCACACTAAAAAAGTGAAGAAATGACTTTAATATAGGAGCAAGCTTGAGGAAAATGGTGGATATGGTTATTCTGCATAAGATCAAGCTCATAAATGGCTTCCCCATTACAATTTTATTCTCTATCCCTCATCTTTTCTTCCAATAAATACTTGCCTTGAACCCTTGATTAAAGGACACTAAGGGTTGGAGATAGTGAATCTCTATCAAAATCACTTTGTTACACTCTTTTAAATAAATCTAAGACATTTTTAGATTATGTTTGAATGCTAATTGTAATTTATTGAATTTTAATTAATGTTTATGTTTCTATTCATCATCTATGTATTCTTCATATACCTTACTTCAATTCTACTGGTTTTTTATAGGTTGTGTGAAGTGTTAGCTATTGATTTCCCTCTTGAAGTGTCATAAGTCCATAGTGTCTCATATAGGCATATCTCTTCCTATCCTTCAAGTTACAAGTATTTTTTCAGCCTTAGTACAAAACACTCATGCTTGCAACCTTGTCATATATTTTGACTGACCCTTGTCTTTATTGGATTCATTAGTAGTCATAGAAGTGTCCAAGTTGAAAGTTGATATTAGAAAATTTGGTGTATCACCACATTTAGTATATATTTTATTCATTTTATTTATTCCCCTTTTTCATCCCAATAGCAAAAGTTTAGTAATAGGGACTATATTATTATATCTAAGGATCTAGCCTCATTAAAAATCCTAGAGGTTTAATCCAAGTTTAGGTAACCCACAACCTAGGGTCATTCCCATGTTGGACTAGATTTGAGATTAGGACTTGAACACTTATATTTTCAACTAGGGTAAAATATAAGTCTTTAATAGTTTCTAGCATGCCTAGTGGGATAGTTAAGGAAAGGGGCTAAAGAATTGGTGCTATCTTTGGCTGACAAGTTTAGCAAACACTCAACAAGAGCACCTTGTGAATCCAAATGCCTTTATCTTTTAAAATCCAACCCCTTACCTACATGCCAAAAAGTACAAGATCATCTACAAGGGGCATCAAATTCCATTTTAGTGAGCTCCCAGTGTCCTCAATAAGCAGGAGAGTAAGAACATCTTTGTCCTCTGTCAGAAGGCACAATGTAAGCTACTTACTTCACAAAGCACAATCTATATCTATGTTTAGAAGGCTCTATTCTAGGTGAAGACTGTTTCCCATTCTATTCACAATATTTCCAAAAAATCAAGGATTTGTACTATTTAATGGGGGGAGCCCTCTTAACCTTCAATAATATGATGGAATCCCTACTACCTATTTTAAGAACCTAACCTAATTTATAATAAAAAACTCCATCACTCCTATAGATCACATTACTAACATTGTAAAACTTTATACGTTACACCACATTACACAAGAGAATGTATCCAAGAGACTACTAGACACATCATTCAAAGGAAAAACCCTATAATGATATATAGGTTTAACTCATACCTCAATCCATAATTGGGATGAGTTTGGTGAGTGCCTATGTAAACATTTTGAGGTTAGAAGTGACCATGTATTACTTGTGTAATAACTTGCCTCAACCAAAAGAGAACCTCAAGAATCTATGGTTGATTTCAACTATAGATTCCAAAAAACTTAGGATAGGATCCTTACCATCATTAAGTCCACACCTAATTATGTTTTCCTTTACTATTTGAGAGCATTGAATTCAGACATTATAGTCATGATCCAATCAATGGGTGGAACAAATCTATTTGGGGCTTATGAGATAGCTATAAGAGTAGAAAATTATTTGATACAAGCAAGGAAACTCATGCCAAGAACCCTCATGCCACTCTTTCATAAATTTTAGCCAACCCCACCTATCATTTCTCCATTACCCATTACAAGCAACCAAACCCAACCTGATGTTGTCCAAGTTGATAAATTTACAAGGATTGAGAGCTTTTTGAAGACAAAAAAATAAGATATTGGCTCTAGAGAGATAAAAACACACATCATAGAGGACATTTATACTAGGGTCCTTTGAAACCTAATTCCCTACTCAATCTTATAATAGAACCCCTTATCTATTAAGCTAATAAATCCAAGGCAAACTTACTCAAGGTAGACCTCATAATAGTTACAACCCTATAGATGCAAGTAGCTCTAAAGCCTTAGTCTCCACACAATTTTTTTTTTTTACAAGAAGTTCAATGGTAGTCAAGGGGATAGTCTAATGAGATGGTAATGGTTACAAATGGAGAGATATATTGGGACCCTATTTGGTAGTAAATTCTTTCATTCTTATGTGATGACACCATGCCTCCTCCACCACAAGACCCTCTAGTGAACCAAGGTAATGTACCTACCATGACATCATCAAAATCTCAAATTCAATAGCAAGGAAGCATTGGTATACCAATAGCTGACACCATGTGTGTGAACTTTCAAGAAGGGGAAAATATGTTTTACCATGTGGTAGTAAACATGGGGTAGACTAATGAAAGGATAGATGAATCAGTTGTAACTCATACTAGGTATAAGAGGATAATGTTGGAGGATAATTTAAATCATCCTAAAGCTTATTCAATGCCTCCATAAATCAATCAGCAACCAACCACTTCACATGTAGCTATTAAAGTTCTAAAAAATCAACAAGTACCTCAATAACCTCAGTAGCATCAGTGGTCTCTTTTTTTCCCTGTATCACATAAGTTCTAAATGATGCTTCTACTTCCAAGGTGTAACCCAAAGGTACCAATTTTCCTTTCAATATTATAGATCATATGAAAAGGGCTAATGTCATAATGTCTATGTATGATACATTATCTATTCTAGGATAGAAAGAAATTCTTCAGGAAGAACTTACCAAGCGTTCTCATATAAATAATGTAATTGAAAAGGTCAATATTTTTTTTGAAAACATTATCTAGCCCAGTCCTAATCAAGTTTATAACCAAGTCCCTAACCAAATTTAGGTTCATAATGTTTTTCACCCTCCCAAATTTGTCAAGATCCCTCCTTTCTATTTGTCAACCATCATAGAAGATTGTTTAGTGCATAATTGTATGATATATTTGGGTGCTTCAACTTCAATTATGGTTAAAGCCATAATAGATAATCTTGGGATTAAATATATACCCAATGAGAAAGGCATTCTCTAATTAGATGGTTCACCCACTAAAATGGTAGGCATAGTGAAATATCTTAAGATCACATTGGTAGCCTACCCTAGTTATGTCATCACTCAAGATGTAATGGTTGTGGACCTACCCCCATATTTTTCCTTCAACTAGTCATATATGATTTTTAGGACTAGATATGGACTAAGGTAACTATTAGGTCCAAACCCATCTCTAGGTTCCATCTAGACCCTTATATGCCTAAACTTGCAAATGTCAACTACACCATATTTAAGGAAGATGAAAATGTTAGTGAATAAGAGCTTCATGATCATCTTGAGGGAATTTAAGACCTATATTTAGATGAATGGGCATCTAAAAACCATTGATTTGACCACTTTAGAAATCTTGTAGAAACAAAATTAGGAGTGTAATGTATGCATGACGAAAGGTCTGCAATACCTTCCTTAACTAGCACTACTCAAAAAAATGATGGTATATAGACCTTATTATTTGATGGATCAAGGTCAAGAAATGGTAGTGGAGCTAGGGTCATGTTGGTTTCACCTTTGGATCAGAGATACTATTCAACTACAAGGTTCTTATTTAGTTTTACTTTAAACATAACCAAATATGAAGCTAATTTACATGGTTTGTAAGAGGCAGAAAGAAGAGGTATCAAACTTCTTCAAGTCAAGGGTGATATTGATATTTTGGTACAATAAGTGAGAGGCATAGTTTCTATCAAGAACCATCATTTGAAAGCCTACAAGCACTGTGTATGGGATCTCATGGAAGACTTCTTAGTGTTTAATATAGAATTCATACCAAGAGAGATAAATCAACATGCAAATAGGCTTATAGCCATTAGAACTCATTATGAAGTTATAGAGGGAGTCAAGGGCAACTAGAATTTAGGGAAATTCAAAGTCATATGTAGGCTAGTTATATCTGACAATGAAGTAAGTTGGCAAGTATTTGACAATGATGAACCAATTATATGTTTTATGATGCATGAAGCAAATTTCTACCATTAACATCAAAATAGGGTCCAACATCAATATGATGACTAGATAGTACAAATGAGATCCAACAAGATGCCTAGTGGACTTGTGACCTTAGAAAGCATCTACAATGAGGATGACCAAGTAAGAAAAGGCAAGACACATATCTCAACCAAAGAGGAGCATTATCAAAGGATAGAGATCTTTAAGGGTAAATTATTAAAGTTGGGAAAATTTTAACATAGAAAAAGAAAGAGTTTAATTTGTTGCCTTATGATAGGAGTTATTTGATAAATTTGCATGGTAATACAAGGATTTGAAAGGTTATGACCCCAAACTTTCATAACATACCATTGAATTAGAGAGAAATGTAAGACCAATTAGGCATAGGTAAAGGCTTATCAATCCAAAGGTTGAAGAGTTGATGAGGAAGGAGATATTTAAGTTGATTAAATCAAAGATCATATTTGCCATTAAGCATCCTCATGGGTGGAAAACCTTGTGCTAGTAAGGAAAAAGAATTGGGAAATATGTTTGTGTGTTGAATTTAGGGATCTCAATAAAGTGTCTCTAAAAAACCATTACCCATTACCCTCCATGGATTAGATTCTTAAAAAGGTACCAGGATCTTAAAGGTTCTCTTTGCTTGATGGATATTCTAGCTATAATCAAATTATGGTCAAGGAGATAGGCATAACAATTCCTTCACAACTAAGTGGGTGATTATGCATATATTAAGATTCCCTTTTGACTATTCAATGCTATAGGGTAACTTTTCAAAGGGTAATGAATGTTGCATATGAAAGATTGATTAATGACATGGTGCTCATCTTCCTAGATGACATCATTATTTCTCAAATGACAAAATTGGCCACATTATTCATTTGAGGTTGGTGTTTGAAAGGTGTAGAGAGTTTAGTGTGTCTTTAAATCTTAAGAAATGTATATTTGGTGTGCATGAGGGTAGATTATTAGGCCATGTAGTGTCCAAGGATGGTCTTTCCATAGACCCTAAAAGAGTTGAGTCTATCTTATCCCTACCCTTGCCCAAGAACAAGAAGGGTCTATAGAGCTTTTTAGGAAAGATTAATTTTATAAGAATATTTATCTCAGGGTTTACAAAGATGGTCAAGCTTCTTACTCACATGCTAAGAAAGTGAAAAGAGTTTACATGGACCAAAGAAGGTAAGAGGATATTTGAGGCCATAAAAGAGACCATCTCTCATGCCCCTATACTTAATCATGATTTTAATAAATAATTCTACTTGTATGCTTTATCTACATTGGATATAATTTGTACCATGTTGATCTAGTAGAATGAAAAAAGGTCTAGAACAACCTATTGCTTTCTTCAATTAGGCCTTAAAAGAGTATGAGGGAAGGTATATATTTGTATAAAATCATGTACTTTTATTAGTGAAAGGGTTGAATAAGTTTAGGTACATTATCTCCAATGGTAAGATCATACTCATGGTAGTGGATCCAAGTATCAAAGAGTCCATACTCAATAGAGATCTCAATGAGAAAAGAGTTGGATGGGCAACAAAATACATGGAGTATGATCTTGAGGTCAGAGTTGCAATGCTTATAAGGGGTAGAGGGTTATGTGAGAACTTTGAAGCAAGAGTAAAATAGGATAAGTACCAAGTATTGATAGTCCATGATAGCCAACATGTAGCTACAGATAACAAACTCTCTAAATAGACACAAGATATAAGTAGGTTTCTTGAAATGGGCCAATGTCCTATAGGGATAGATAAATAAAAATGAAGTCACTTAAATTTATAAATTATACCTTATGTTTTAATAGATGGGGTAATTTTTAATAAAGACATAGGAGGCATGTTTTTAAGGTGTGTAGAGTCATGCCAGATCAATAAGTTACTTGAGTAATTCCATGATGCTCTAGCTAGTGAGCAATTTCCTACCAAGACCACAATCTCCAAAATCAATATAGATGGGTAATTTTTGCCCACAATGTTTAGATATGATCACTATTGGGTAAGGCAATGCCAAAAATTTGAAATGTTTGCTTTCAAGCAAAGACTAGCTGACCTTCCTTTGTAGCCAATTCATGTAGAACAACCATTCATGTAATGGGGGTTAGACTTCATAGGGATGATACACCCCCATGAAATTAAAGTACATAAATGGATCATTACATCTAGAGACTAATATACAATGTGGTTTGAATCAATTTCCTTCAAGGAGGCCAACAAAGTCTCTATTTTGGACTTCTATGATATCCTGATGACTAGGTTTGGTGTGCCTTCCATGATCATTTCTGATAATGCATTGGATTTCAGTAGTAGAAAGGTATGTGAGTGGTCTCTTTCACATGGGATTTATCTTTAAAAATTATTCAAACTATTACCCATAGGGAAATGGACTAGAAAAGTCCATAAATAAGAACTTGATGAGGATTATCAAGAGAACCATGGAGGATAGTCAAAGGGAGTGGTATAATAGACTAAAGAATACCTTAAGGGTAGATAGAGTGACACCTAAAATAACTATTAGACACTCCCAATACCTTTTAGTCTATTATAAAGAGGTTAGACTTCCTATATCTCTTGAGCTTCTTGCATTAGAGCTTTCACATCAATTTGAGCTTCTAGAGGACAATGCTATATAGGTAAGGTTGAATGAGTTGAGGTAACTGAAGGAGATAAGAGATGTTGTTATGAATATTATGTGGTCCAATCAGCATCAAGTGAAAAATTTATTTGACAAGATAGCTTCCTCAAGGACATTTCAACAAG
The DNA here is from genome assembly GCA_037957365.1 of Torreya grandis. Classification (NCBI taxonomy): domain Eukaryota; kingdom Viridiplantae; phylum Streptophyta; class Pinopsida; order Cupressales; family Taxaceae; genus Torreya; species Torreya grandis. The sequence continues at coordinate 230,330 of JARHVA010003090.1, forward strand.
GTGATATAGTCTTAAAATAAGATGATGACTGTGCAAAACCAAGAAATCACTCTAAGTTTGATAGTCTTTGGAGTTGACCTTATGTCATCATGAGTTAAAAGGAGAGAAATGTCTTTGATATTGATAAGTTGAGTGGAGAGATCCTTCTCATCATTGTCAATAGGGGGTATCTCAAATTCTACTACTAATTTTGTATCATAATCTTTTTATATAGGTAGATAGGTCTCTTTTTTCCTCCAAGTACCATTACACATTATTCTATTTGTTTTTTCCTATTGTTTCAAGTAGTTGTTTATTAATTTATTACTTTATTATTGTTCACATGCATCTCATTGCTTTAATGTGTTTCAAAGAAATAGATAGGGTCTTTCTATAAATAATGCTTTATTTGTCTATCCATACTAAATGAGTTTGGTCAAGTTCTAGGTTCCATGACCAACAAGATGGTCAACCCAAGAAAATCACCAAAAATTTTGGCCATTTTGGCCAACATGCCAAGCTTGCCCAACTTTAGTGAATTTTATAAAGATCAAGAATGGATTGGATTAGCTAGGTAGAATTTTTGTTGAATTAAATGGTCAAATAAATGAATAAATGAACCACATTCTGGATGGAATAAGTGGTATAAAGATCACCCTTTACCTGTAAAGCTTTTGAAACACTTAAAATTTACTTCAAGTGTATTTTGTCAAATTTTGAAAAAATGGGTCCTCATGATGGTCAGGGAAGTTTAAGTTCTTAGGAAAGTTTTCTTAAGCCCAAGCCCTATTCTTTCCTTGAAGATTCAATAAAAGGGGTCAAGAACAAGGTTTAAGGGACTAGACCATCACCAAGATGTCACATAGGAACAAATGGACAAGTCCACTTGTATAATTTTTATCTTTGTTCAAAAAGACTTGAACGACTAGTAGATAATGAATAATTATATTTCTAAATGTCAGGATCATCCTTAAAAAAATTTAGACCCATGTGAGCTTTTTTGGTTCAAGTTGGAAGCTTCCAAAGTTGAACCCATATAATGGGATATTTGCACTAACATCAAATTTAAGATTGAAAAAATTAAGTCCCTTTGAGCTTAAATTTGATGATCATACAAATGTTAATGATGGTCATGTAAATTTCATTTGACATCTCATAGACCATCAAATCTAAAATCATAAACTATCTATTGGATTTCAAACTATGGGTTCTAGTGAGATCAATGGTCCTCATTCAATCATACATCTCGATCCAATGGAGCGAGATGGGTCAAGCAGTTAGAATGTGCAATAAGTTGACATGTGGCATAATTATGTAAATTGATAAATTTATTGGATCATAAGAATCAATGTAAGATTAACAAGTGGCACTAAAATAGACAAAGTTGATAATTCAAATCTAAATTAAGGGCTCATGCTTAATTACTCATCAAGATTGCATTAAGTAAAGTAGATTCAAAATGGTTAGTGAATATCAAGGGTGGATAAGTCAAAGACAAGTGTCAAAAGTTCATGGGTTAGGTAAAATATCGATGGATCATGAACATCCATGCATAGGCAGATCGATGGAGTGAGATGAGGTTAGTGAGTCAATGAGTCAAGTCAGATTATTGATAACTAATGAGCAAAGATTGAGCTAGGGCATGTTGAAGAAGCTAATACTGACTTGATTCAAATGAAATAAATAATGGAGTTGAGCTTGTGTTTTACTCAAGCTAAAAGAAACATATAAATTGAGATCAAATCTCATCCCAAGTTAAACCAAGATAATAGTAAAAAAAGGCAGTGCCATTAAATCTCCCTAAGGACAAAATTAAGTCTTTTAGGCCTAATATAGGTAAAAGATCAATTATTTAAATGAAAAAGTGAGGCCATGCTTTCAAAAAAACTCTAATATTTTAAAAATATGGGAAAACCAATTATGTAGATTGGTTTTCATCTACATTGGGTCATTGTTCAAAATATGTAGCTGGGGTAGATCCATGCATTAATGAAAAGGCTTGTCATCCCTAGACTCAACCATGCCCATGAAAAATAGTCATTAAAATTAGACTTGGGCATAGCCCCCTCAAGAAAGTAAAAGACTTCACCCTAGTAATAAAGGAAAATAACACATAAAATATTGGAAAGGCCCATGTACTAATAGGGATGGGTCCCCATAAATTACCCTGACCACACCAAAAAAGAGAAGTGATTTTAATGCAAGAGCAAGCTCAAGGAAAATGGTAGTTATGGTTGTTATAAATAGGATCAAGCTCATAATTAGCTTCTCAATATACTTTTATTATCTATCCCTCATCTTTTATTCATATAAATACTTTCCTTGAACCCTTGATTAAAAGACACTAGGGGATACATGTAGTGAAGCTTTGTCCAAATCACTTTGTAACACTCTTTTGAAGCAATATAAGACATGTTTAGATTTTGTTTAAATGTTAAGTTTACTTTACTAAATTTTAATGTGTAGAGTGTATGTTTTTATTCATCATATATGTATTCTTCATGTACCTTGCTTCAATTATGTTGGTTTCTTATAGGTTGTGTGAAGTATTAGCTAGTGATTTCCCTCTTGAAGTGTCATAAGTCCATAGTGTCTCATATAGACCTATCTCTTCCTATCCTTCATGTTGAAAGAGTCTTTTCAACCTTCATATAAAATACTCATGCTTGTAATCTTTTTATAGATTCTGAACAGCCCTTGTCTTGATTGGATTCATTAGTATTCATAAAAGTGTCCTAGCTAAAAGTGGATCTTAGAACATTTGTTGCATGACCACATTTAGTATAGATTTTATTCATTCTGTTTCTCCCCCCTTTTCACCCCAATAGTGAAAGTTTAGTAATAGGGACTATATTATTATATCTAATGAGTTAGCCTCATTAAAAATCCTAGAGGTTTGACCCAAGTTTACTTAACCCATAGCCTAGAGTTATTCCCATGTTTGACCAAATTTGAGAGTAGGACTTAAACACTTCTAATTTTAGCTATGGTGCAATTTGAGTCATTCACAAGAAGTAACAAAGGTCATCAATTCATGTAGGAAAATCATCCATCAAGGTGTATATAGTGTGTTTTTAGTAATAAATAGCCTATCATGGATTCAATTTATTTGCAATACTTATACACCTTACCTTTTAAGTTTCAAGCATTTCAAAGCTTTATATGAACCATCAGGTCCTCCTCCAACTTTGGTCATGTGTTACAACATAATCATGAGGGATAGAGATAAGATGTTAGCTTTTACATGTGCATGGATGAGTCTTATAATAAATTCTAGGAGGATTTTATCTAACTCAAGATGGATGAGATGCAAAGATGAGATTTTTCTCATAGTTAAATCTCTTAAAATAGGCCAAAAATTGGTCTATGGGGGTTTTATATTTGACTCATTAGCCAAATTGATGAACTATCTACACAAAAATCTAGATGGAAATTTCAAGACTAAAATGACCATTTTAAAATATTGGTTAGGCCTCGAGAGTGAAGGTTATAGTTAATTAGATACATCCCTTAATAAAATCCACTTGTCTCTTAGTGTGTAAAATGAGAAAACTTCCATCACACATTACAACATAACTATGAGGGATAGAGATGAGCCATCAACTCTTGCATGTGTAAGGATGAGTCCTCTCAAAAATCCTAGGAGGATTTTATCTATCTTGAGTCATGTGAGATGTGAAAACAATGTTTTTATTGTATCCAAATCTCTTAGAATGGGCCAAAAGTTAGTTAGTGGGGGCCTATATTTTGACTCGTTATCCTAATTGATGAACCATCTATGTAAACACACAAATAGGTATTTTATGTCTAGAATGACCATTATACAGTGTTGGTCAAGCCTTCGGAGAAAAGGTTACAATTGATCAAACATATCCATTAAAATAATCCACTCATCCCTAAGTGTGCAAAGGGAACAAACTTTCATCACATATTACAAGAGAATCATGAGGACTAGAGAAAATTTGTTAGCTCTTACACATGCATAGAAGAGTTCTATAATAAATCTCAGGAGTATTTTATCTATCTTGAGCTAATTGAGATGTAATAATTAGGTTTATCTCATAGGAAAATCTCTCAAAACTGGCTAAAATTTAGTCAGTGGGGGACTTATATTATGACTTGTTAGCCCAATCAACAAACTATCTATGTAGGCATGACTAGATAGGCATTTTAAGGCTATAAATACCATTATCCAGTCTTGGTCAGGCCCTAGGAGTGAAGGTTGTATTTGATAAGATGCATCCCTTAAGAGAATCCACTCATCCCTAAGTGTGCAAAAGGAACAAACTTTCATCACGTGTTATAGGAGAACCGTGAGGGCTAGAGACAAACCATCATCTCCTAAACATGCATAGATGAGTCCTCTAAGAAATATTAAGAGGATTTTATCTAACTCAATATGAATAAGATGTAGTAATGAGGTTTCTATTGCAGCCAAATCTCTTAAAATGGGCCAAAATTTGGTTAGTCAAGGCCATATATTCTGACTCATTAGCCTAATCTATGAACCATATATGTGAACACATTTAGACAAGCATTTAAAGTCTATAAAAACTATTTTATAATCTTGGTTAGGCCCTAAGAGTGAACGTTTTAGTTGATTTGATGCATCCCTTAAGAGAATCCACTCATCCTTGAGTGTGCAAAATGATCAAACTTCTATCGCACATTGCATGAGAATCGTGAGGGCTAGAGATGAGTCATCAGCTCCTACATGTGCATGGATTAGTCCTATAATAAATTTTGGGGGGAGGATTTTATTTAGATAAATCTAGGTGAGATAACATAATGAGGTTTATCTCATAGCCAAATCTCTTAGAACATGCCAAAAACTGGTCAATAGGGGTTATATATTCTAGCTAATTAGCCCAATCGATGAACCATCTATGTGAACACATATAGATAGGTGTTTTAAGCCTATAATGGCCATTGTCTAGTCTCACTCAGGCCTCAACATTAAATGTTTTAGTTGATTAGATGCATCCCTTAAGATAATTCATTTGTCCCTGAGTGTGTAAAATGAGAAAACATCTATTATCCATTGTAGGAAAACTATGAGGGCTAGAGAAAAACTATCAACATGTGTAGGATGAGTCCTCTAAGAAAGCCATGGAGTATTTTATCTAACTCAATATGGAGGAGATATTAAAATTAGGTTTCTCTCACAGCCAAATCTCTCAAAACAAACCAAAATTTGGTCAGTCAGGGCCATATATTCTACTCATTACCTAAATCAACGACACATATAGATAGACATGTTAAGTCTAAAATGGCCATTGTTTGGTCTTATTAAGGTACCAAGGTCAAATTTTTTATTTGATCAGGCACATCCCTTAAGAGAATCCACTTATCCTTGAGTGTGTAAAATGATAAAACTTATGTCATAAATTGTAGTAAAACCGTTAGTGATAAAAATGAACTGTCAAATCCTACGCATGCATAGATGAGTCATCTAAGAAATACTAAGAGGATTTTATATATATTGAGCTAGGTGAGATAAAGAAATTAAGTTTATCTCATAACCAAATCTCTTAGAATAGGATAAAAGTTGGTCAGTAGGGGTTGTACATTCTAACTCATTATCCCAATTGATGAACTATTTACATGGACACATCCAAATAGGTGTTATAAATATATAAAAACCATTTTATAATCTTGATCAAGCCCTGAGAGTGAAGGTTTTAGTTGATTGGATGCATCCCTTAAGATAATCCACTTGTCCTTAAGTGTTAAAAATGAGCAAACTTTTATCGTACATTATAGGATAACCATAAGGGTTAAAGATGAATTGTCAGCTCGTACATGTAGATGGATGAGTCTTATAAGAAATCCTAGGAGGATTTTATCTAATGAGATAGAAAAAATATGGGAAAAGGGTTTCTCTCATAGCTAAATATCATAGAATGGACCAAACATTAGTCATCCACTATTGTATATTTTGACTTGTTAGCCTAATTGACAAACTATCTGTGCAAATACATCTTAATAGTCATTTTAAGGCTAGAAAGGCCATTTTTTGATCTTGGGTTAGGCCCTAAGATTGAAGGTTACAATTGATCAGATGCATCCCTTAAGATAATCTACTCATCCTTGAGTGTGTAAAATGAGCAAACTTCCATTACGTATTTTAGGAGAACTATGAGGGCTAGAGAGAGAAATTAGCTTCTACATGTGTATATATGAGTTGTATAATAAATCCCATGAGTATTTTATCTATCTAAAGCTAGAATAGATGTATAAATGAGTTTTATCTCATATCTAAATATCTTACAATGGGTCAAAAGTTGGTCAATTGAGGTTATATATTCTAACTCATTAGCCCAATTGATGAACCATCTATGTGTACACATTTAGATAGGCATTTTAAGGATATAATGGCCATTATCTAGTCTTGATCAAGCCTTGGGAGTGAAGGTTACATTTGATTAGAATCATCCCTTAAGAGAATCCACTCATCCCTGAGTGTGAAAAATGAGCAAAATTATATCCCACATTTAAGGATAATCATGAGGTTAGAGATGAATTGTCAGCTCCTACATGTGTATGGATGAGCCATATAATAAAGACTATGAGGATTTTATCTAGCTCTAGCTAGGTGAAATACATAAATAATGTTTCTATCATAGCTAAATCTCTTATATCATGCCAAAAATTGGTGATTCAGGGCCGTATATTATGACTTGTTAGACCAATAGATGAACCATATACATAAACACATATGGATAGGTATTTTAAGGATAGAAAGACCATTTTCTAGTCTCAATTAGGCCCTAGAATTTAAGGTTGTAGTTGATTGGATGCATCCCTTAAGATAATCCACTAATCCTTGAATGTGTAAAATGATCATACTTTCATCACATATTATAGGAAAACTATGAGGGATAAAGATAAACCATCAAATCTTAAACATGCAGAAATGAATCCTATAAGAAAGCGAAAGAGGATTTTAGATATATTGATCTAGGTGAGATGTGGTAATGAGGTTTATCTCATAACCACATCTCTTATAATGATCCAAAATTTGGTTAGTAGGGGATGTTCATCATGACTTATCAACGCAATCTATAAACTATCTACATGAACACATCTAGATAGGAATTTTAAGGCTAGATTAGCCTTTGTCCAATCCTATTTAGGCCCCATGAGTGAAGGTTCTAGTTGATAATATGCATACCTTAAAAGAATCCACTCATCCTTAAGTGTGTAGAGTGAGAAAACTTACATCATACATTGCAAGAGAACTATGAGGGCTAAATATGAACCGTTACCTCCTAAATATGCATGGATGAGTCCTCTAAGAAATCCCACAAGTATTTTATCTCACTTGAGATGTATGATATGTGGAAATGAAGTTTCTCTCACATCAAAATCTCTTCTAATGGGCCAAAATTTTGTTAGTTAGGGCCTATATTTTGACTCATTAGCCCAGGTAATAAATTATTTATGTGAATAGATTCAAATAGGCATTTTAAGGATATAACAACCATTACCTAGTCTCATTCAGGCCCCAAGAATGAAGTTTGTAGTTTATTGGATGCATCCTTTAAGATGATCCACTCATCCATAAGTGTGTAAAATTAGAAAACTTTCATCATGCATTATAGGAGAAGCATCAAGGCTATAGATAAAATATTATCTCCTACACATATATGGATAAGTCCTCTACAAAATATTAGGAGTATTTTATCTATATCAATTTGGATGAGATGTGGAAACAAGGTTTCTCTCACAACCAAATCTCTTAGTATGGGCCAAAAGTTATTTAGTTAGGGTCGTATATTTTGACTCGTTAATTCAATCAATGAACTGTCTGCATGAACACATCTAGATAAGAATTTTAAGGATATAATGACCATTTTATATTCATGGTTGTTCCATAAGAGTAAATATTGTAGCTGATTAAATGTATCCCTTAAGATAATCCACTCATCCTTGAGTGTAAAAAATGAGCAAACTTCTATTTCATGTTGCAAGAGAATTGTGAGGGCTAGAGACAAAGTGTTAGATCTTACACATGCATGAATGAGTCCTGTAAGATATCTAGGAGGATTATCTCTAACTCAAGACCATAATTAAGGCATATATAAGACAATTTTCATGTTTTATTAAAAGGACAAATATAGAGAAGGTGAAAACCTATTTGTTTTAGGTAGATAACATTAATATGAATTGCTTTTTAGCTTTTGTTTATTTTAAGAAGATAATATTCTCTAAGCAACAAAGTAAAGGTGGAAGATCATTTGGTACAACTAACCTACATTGAAATTGTTAGTAAAAATTGTATACATAAATAAACACATAATGATAAAATAACTGAAAATGAAAATACATTAAATCAATTAAATTTACTATATTAATTTGAAACACGAGATAAACTTACCAATACAATCTAATGTACCTTTAGCATTAGTTCAATTTCCAAGTGTTTCAAGAATCACTTCATGGTCAGAGTCATGCACATTTCATAAAGTTATATTGTGATGCTTTCCATGATATTTGATAATCTAAATATTTGTAGCAATAACTAGATTTGAATATTGAAGCACCACCATGTGTTATTTAAAGTCCTCAAATAGTAATTATTTTATTTTTTATGATAGTACCTATGAATATAGGATCTAATAACCACTACAGATCTAGTGGGATAAATTAGCTCTTCTCCATCCATAACATTTGTGATTAATATTTTTACCTCTACATGACAAAATTAGTAGCTTGTTCCATCATCATTGTCCTTAGGTGCAATGACTACAAAAACATGCCCTAATTTTAAAGTATAATCAAATTGGAAGCACATCTAGGAAAAAATAAAGATATCATTAATATCCAACTAAAGTTGTAAATTTAATTAAATAATAAATTTTGCCTTGTTGTATAAGATCTAAGATATGGTTAAAGTCAAATAATGATGTCATTTCATGATCTGTCAATTGTTGGAGAGAATAACTAATCTCTACAGGTGATATGGGTATATAATACCATTATTTAACCCATTAGTTTGACTCAAATTCATTCCAATTAAATTCCATACAAGGGGAATGAAAAACATGCAATATCCCTAGTATAAAAGTCCATGAACTTGAACTTGAGCTTTTAATTGAGTGGAAAACATTTTATCTAGGTAATCTACTACAATATTCATACATTGCCTTATGTTGTTTCTATGTTAACCAAGAGAATCTTCACACATGAAATTTTTTATATGATCCATGATAAATATTTTCATTACACCAATTTATAATCCTTGCATCATTGATTAAATTAACACCATGCTTATGATTTGCTTTCTCTCTTTTAAGGTCTCTTTTTACACATGCACATGCACCATCATGTTGCCTTTTTCCATGCCCAACCTCAAATAAATTCCAAAAATATTTAACACCATTATTTTTATGCATTTTGATTATTTTTTTAAACATTCAAGAGTTCTTAAACTACCCTATACAATTGTCTGACCAAATGGAGTGTGTATCAAACACGATTTCTCTTACATTCATATTTATATAAATTATCTCAACATAACCCTGGACAAACTCTAAAGAATGTGATCTTTCATTAATAGTATAAAATTGGTACTCTCTCAAAATGATTTTATTGTCATCTATGTTATCAAGTGCATGTTTGAATGTAATATGAATAAAAATTACAACTTGAATTGAATTATAATATTGGGATTGAACCTCATTCTGTGGTTGTAGTGTGTAGTTCTTAGAAAAGTCCATAATTGAAACCAACTGGGAATTTGTCCTTGCATACCTTGACTTGATTATCTAACCATTTTGATTTGTGGGTGTGTATTACATTTTGGTAGATAATATTCTTCTTGACTTTAAACATGAAATCAAATACAAAAACTTTGGTACTAACCAATTCACATATTAATGACTCTTTTCCATCTTTTAACACATACTTTACATATTTGTAATTTTTATAATCAACTAGTTGCTTTCAAAATTCATGTGAAATTTATTCATGTATACAAATCATCAAATTTGATAAACCAACACAATTGTTACATGTTCCATCCAAGAATTTTTTGGAAAAAAAAATCCCTCAGGTCTTTGATAAAAAAGACCTTGGATTAATTCTCTTGATGTCTTAGGTAGGGAAGACACCATACATTCCTACAAAACTTGTATGTAAAGTATAATATATGATGATGAAAAATAGTAGAATGCATAGTAAATTCAACATGTAACCTAAAACAACATGTGGTGTACTCTTGGTTGACTTTAAAATAGAAATCCTTGCACATCTAAAATGATATTTGGCTAATTATCAATTGGCCATTATTTTTTTATTAAACTTTTTATAAAATTTTGTTTGCGTCATGTCTAAGAAATGTTTTAAATGTGGCTCATAGTTTTTTTAGACTTTTCTTATTTTAAAAACATGTTTTAAATTAGATGAGATCCTTGTGTTTTCATGCCAACATATTTCATTCAAATTTCTTGTTCCTTCAAATAATAACTTAAATTTTTGTGGGAGTCTACCACTAAATTCCCAACAATCCATGAGTGAAGGGTCATCAAGCCTTGTTCTTTTTATAGTATTTATTAGATTTTTTATATTTAAATTCAAGGATTTACTTATTTCATTAATAATTCAATCTTTATATATTTTCTTACTCACTATAGATTCCATTATTACTCATCTTGCCACATTACTATCTTTCTTGACTTTTATTGCCTATTACCTTAAATGCATTAAATATATTCTTTACTATTACACTATTTCTTCCCTCCATGTTGAATGTTCTTAACCCTAAATTATGCATCATAAGGTGTATTTTTTGAATTTTCATTCATTTAAAAAATAGTTGACATCATTTTGTATGGGATCTATTCTTGAATTCATAGTCCCATACACATTGAGCATGACATTGAACTGATTATTTTGACATTTTATCTTCCATAAGTTCTATTATTTTATAATATATTTTAACCAAATACCTTAGTGTTTATATTATTATCCTTAGAGGTGTGGGTCTAGGAACTATATTTTCTATTAAATTGGGTTATACCACTTCAACCATAGTAGGGATAGTAGAGGGTTGACTATCTACATTAGAGCCTACAAGCGAATTGAATTCCTCTTCATCAGGAGAAACATTATTTGGGGTCATTAATTGATATTGATTATCATCATACTAAAAAAAATCATTATGAATGTATGTTTTGTTAAATTGTGTTTGTCCATATGTTTCATCACTCATTATAAATTCATTACTTACATGTTCTAAATTTTGAATTTCATCATGCAATAAAGATTGATTGAGTTCTGTTATCTCATTTGAAGACAAATATAAACTAAATTTTATATAATTAGGAATGTTATTTTCATTTGAAATATTACTTAGTATGGAGTAAGCACTTCACCTTGCCTATAAGCCCTTATGGATGCTCTCTTATCTGCTTGTATTTGTCTTTCTTTTTCTCTTTTCTCTTCAATTTAATCATTTTTTATCTCTTTGATTGGTCTTTTTAGATGACTTCCCAACCCCATTATTTATATTTACCAAAATAATACAATTTTAGATTTAAAATTGAAGAATTCGTAGTGATTCAAATAAAGGGAATGGAGAATTTACCAAATTCACATAGTTATAGTAGAAAACCATTTTATAATTTGCAAAGAAAAATTGAGCATATTTCATGTGAAAGATAAGATAATTTCATGAATCACAAAGGGTGTGTGTGATTTTGAAGTCACGCACACCCTTTGTGATCCATAAAAAAATGGGCAAAAATAATTAATGTTAAAAAAGCTGGTCTACATAAGGTGTACACCCTTTGTAAGTTTATAAAAACAAATTTGCCACTTTCCCTCCAAAATTACTATGGTTTTATGCCTAGGGGGTCCTGAACCTGGTCCAAACTCTATCATGAACCATCCAAGGAGATTTATAATAAATTTAGTGTTTTTTCATCTTTGTTGACATGTCTCATCAGATAACTTTTATTATTTTTTTAGAAAATAATATGTGTTTATAGAGGAAAAAGCATAGTTTTAGAATATATATTTTTTTTAATTTTATAATATTATTTATAATTATTACTTAATTTATACATAACATACCCCACTATGGACTATATACATATCATCACAAATTACCTTATAATTTTTTTTAATAATAATCAAATGTTTATAAAAATTATCTCAACAACCTACAAATTGTCAACTATGCTTTAAAAAAAATGATTTTCATGAAGTTAAGGCCAAAAAGTTATGTTCGTACACTTTTAATTTCATTTTTTTATCTATCTTGACTAGTAAAAATATTTAAAAATTATATATAATAAAAAAAAATTCTCAACAATATTTGATAGTTCACCTATATATATATGAAGTTTCATACAAAAATTCATTTGTTTACTCAAAAAAGTGTGTTTGATACAAAAATTCCTTATATTTTCAAACAAAATGACTAGTATATTATCATAAATGCATCTATTTTCCATACTTTTATCATTTGGGTATTGAAAAAAATTATATATTTAGAAACTATATTCAAAATTTCACAATTCATGTTCTTATGTCATTATCAAATTCCTTTTCGAAGTGTCTTTAACATTCTCTCCAATTTCAAATATTGTTATTTTCAAAAAAATGCGTTTCTTTACATCCCCCCTTTTGTTCCCCATTATCCTATATATACCCATGATTCTATGTATCATCATTTATTTAATTTTTCATATCATTTTCATTTGTTATGTGTAATATTGTCTACAAGCAATACAAATCTTAGACATAAAGCTTGATTTTTCTCTTGTTTTTAATTTTTTGATTTAATACTACAATAATTATTAATGTTTTCTTTATCTTTTTAAATTTAGGTCATATTTTTTCCCTTTTTATTTGAATAATGTACTTCCATAGAATTTTCTAATCTATTTTTATTAATTGTATCTTTCTAACAATTTCTTACTCCCATATGTTAGAGGTACAATCATTGAGAGGGAGGATGAATCAATGAGCCTAAATAATCCAATTCAATTCCAAATCTCTTAATCAATACATACATACATTCATGAAGCATACACATAATTCATAAGAGAGATAATGCAAGATCAAACACATAACACATGACATACATGGGAAACCCTCTTGGGGAAAAAAAACCCACTAGAACATGCAATTAGACTATTGTCATATAATTAAAAGAACCAATTTAGACTAGCTAAAACTAATCATGGAAATAGCATTCCTAATTTTAGTGAGACTAAAATCCTACAAGGAGATACTACACCTGTCTAGCTAAACTGCCACAACAACTAGACCTTTAACAAGTTTACCTTGTAAAGAGTAAAGAACCCGCTTAGATGTTGAGCTACCAAAACAACACCTATGAACAAATCCAAATTTGAACTGATGTCTTCAACACCTAATGATGGAACTCTAATTATCACACTCTTAATGTATCCAAATCCACCTTTTGGATCACTCTACACTTCTCAATAATAACTCTATCAGCAATTCAACAACATGAATAGATGGTTATACACATAGTCTACACTTTGATATTCCTCTCAAATCAACCACCAAGCTTCACATAGACATCGACTATTGTTCACTCAACCTCAACCTATGAGAGAACTATTCGAACATCAAAAATATGACCTATAGGTCATACACACAATCCTTAATTTACTCTACTCAATAACCCATCCACTATTAACACTCTCTCTCATTTGATTTACTTTTATCTCTAAATATTCACTTCAATTCTCACTCATTCCTCTTACAAGCCTCTTGAGCATACTCATTCTGCCTCTTATAAGCTTACTAGGTCCAATGACCTATGTGATCATCTTTATCACCTTGATTAAACAAGCATGTATGATCATCTTTGGTCTCTTTTTTCCTCACTAACCTATGTATTCTATTTAAAATTTTCTCTCCCTCACTTGGCTCCACATTTTCACACCTCTAACAATTTTATCTTAAGTCTAGAAATCAACTTCTTTGATTTCACTATTTATAGAGCATACATGATCATCACCATCTTGGTCAGACAATATGCATGACTTAACCCTTAAGTCATATATAAAATTGAGAAAAAATCTCAATTCTATCCACATACATTGGCCAAAGTATCTTTGGGTCACCCTTAAGTATCTACACCTTTCAATTAGGCCCTTGTAGCTTTTATAGGTCTCATGGAGACCTATTCACCTATTTGGCACTTTATCAAACAAAAAAAGAACATAGGACCACTTAAAAATGTATGTACCCATATAATATTATCTATATGTCCACATTAAGTTCCAAAAACCAACATATTACCCTTTTACTTAATCATAATTTTCTCAAACAACATTTTATACACATAGTCATCGTGAACGAATACACAATCAACTTTTATACCTTTGTTCATACTACATATGATTTTTTAAACCTTGGTAATTGAAATAGATAATCCTTATGGAGTATAAAGCACTCACCAATATATAATTCATCATGATACATCTAAAAAAACATTAAAACATGCTCAAATATCTTTCTCAGGTCACTTGTAGAACATAGTCAAACACATAGTCAATTTTGGATCTCAATATCTTTGATTTTACACACTTTCAAATAGTTAAATATATATTACCAAATGAACCTTGAGGTCCTATAAAAATTCTATTTTTAATAAATTTTTTAATTCATTTTGGATTTAAATTTATGGCCCAAAAACTAGACACTTGACTTTCCTTCATTAAATTCAAATATTTGAATTCAAACAGTCACAATTAAACATCAACCACTTCGATTGCATATCTTGTCCTCACATATTCATATTAAACATGCACCATATATATTATTCTAAATTTAATTCATATTTCACCAATTTATAGAAGTTAAACTTCAAACATTTGATCTCATCTCATGCAATCTTATAATATTGACTCAACACACATTATTGATCTCATGTACATAGCTCGATCTTTAACAATGCTAAACAAATATCTCTTTGACATCTTGAATTTAATGTGCACCATTTATATTTATGATTAAAAACACTTTCTCAATATTTATCCTTGGAATAATCTTTATCTTTATCTTTGATTAATGTTAAACATTGAACACTTGGCACCATCTCATTGCATCCTGATATCTTGGAATAAACACACTCTGTCAATCCTTTTGTAAGGAGATAAATATTTAAATTTGTTAACCAATGAAAAATTTGACCCATTTGATTTATTATATGATTTATATTTATATTTACTAATTCCCATGCATTGTTGTATCTCTATCTAGTCTTGATCTTTAACATCTTGCAAAAATGACTAAGTATGGGGACCTTTGTTGATCTACCTAGAAGGCCAACTTTGGACCACAATAAATTTTGTTGCGCTTAGATGCATGATCTAAAATTTGGACCATAATATCTCATCACATAGGAAAATATAACCATGTGTAAAATTGATCCTAAAACCTTTATGCATGTGAGATATAACTCCATTAATATTCTCACTCAAATTTATTTCTGCCACAGATCCAACTATGTCAAGAACTAGTTTGGAAGGCCAAATTTACAGATGCATATATCTTGATGTGCTTTAGCACTTGACCTAAAAATTATCAAAAATCAACTAGGAACAAAAAAATAAACCCATAAGATCACCTTCTCCTAAAACATCCACACATGTGAGATATGCCACCATCACAATGCCTACTCAACTTTTCTTACCACATTAAAAATTTAGCTATGGGAAACACTATAAAAATGATTGAGAGCCCAAATTTTCACTTTCATATATTTTACCACACTTCATTGATATATTTTAGACTTTGTGTATAATAAATAATGAATAACTTGATAACAACTATATGACCAACTCCCCTTGACTCATCCACATGTGGTAATTATGATGTCATCAAACTATCTACTCAAATTTTATACCACTAAACCAATCTGCCAAGGTGACCAAAATGAAGAACTAGATGAATAGAAATCATGAACATAATCTCTCTAAATACTCTTGAACTCTTATAGTAACCATCACACATGTTTAATATTTTAAACTCAACCCTAATCACCTCTAATCATTCTAAAACTAAAGATCAACCAAGCCTACTTCAAGCATACTAGAATAAGTACTTTATAGACTTTGTCATTTTCACTTAATATATAAAAGTCACTTCATCCACTCGCTAGGACACCTCCATGACATCATTGAAAACTCTCCAATAGTCTCCCCTTTTTTCATTGATGTTAACACATATCATGTAGCAATATACAACTCACCTTCCTTCTCTCTTCAAGCACTCCAAAATAGAAAACGTATCCCCCTTTAACACAATGATAAATTGGGAACCAACTAATCCTAAGGACCTAAATATACTACCAATAGTATTAGACCATATTATAAAGATATTACAAACTCCCCTTAGCTTGAGCCTACCTCTTCTTATCTTGACAACTTCTTTTTACTCCATGCCAACACTCTTCAACCAAGAACTAAAACTAATGAAGAAAGAAAATGAAAATCACTAAAACTAAGGGAAATAATTAAAAACATATCATAGGGACTCCTAAGATTTATAATCCGTTTCATCATTTTACCATCTTCAAATATCCATACACCATGAAGGACAACCTCATAGGCTCACTAACCTTCTCTCTTAAACCACCACAAGGACCACCAATAGAAATTCATACCACTCACCAAATATGAAACATGAACTAAATCAATTCTAAGAACTTACCTTGAAATACTCATACCTTTCTCTTTTGGATAAACTAAATAGAAGCATCAAATTTTCATAATAAACATGTCTAGATTCCTTATAGAGCCCACAGATTTTAGTAGACACATCTTCATGACCTAAAAATTCATATCTAGAGCACTCTCATATTACCCCTCAAGCACACTAATTTACATCACCAATACCATCTTTTGAAACATACTTCACAAATCAACTTACCAATTAGGCCTCCATCTTGACAAAAAGATGAATAATTTGAAAACCAAAAACCTTAAAATATTTGTGAAGATTGATTTGATAGCCCATTTGGACCATTAAATCTATTAAGAAGCCTCATAATTCAAATCATAAGGAAAACCACTTTTATAGAAAAGCTCAAAACCTTAGAAACTCAAAATAAATAAGGTTAGCAAACCTCCTTCTAGTCAATGTCCACCTCTGAAACATTTTCCACACCCACAAAAAACCATCACACACGTCTAGACAAATATTTAAGATTCCAAGTCTTTGGTAACCCATACATCATGTAACCCATTTTGGGACCTACATATTCTTAAGCATAAATTAGGAAACCCAAGAGCAAACAAAAATCTTAATTTGACTTCAACATATGTTTAGACCATAAAACCACTTAGATCAAGCTAGAATAAAGTCAACAGACATTTATGAGAATCAAAATCTTCTTAAAATTCTTGAAATATCATTAATCCACCTAAAAACACCCATTCTAACCCTGTAATATAGCTCTTTCACAAATCTATGGAACAAGCTCATGAACTTGCTATTCCCCCTTAACCAAATACATTTTATGATTGGAATTATGATATTGAGTACTCAAAATTTATTCTCTATAAAGAATGGAACATCTCACATATGCTTCAAATCATATTATGCATAGCTATTAAAGCCTTCATACCATCTCCCATGTTTACAAAAATTACTCAACAAGCCTTAACAGGCATAATAAGATATAAGACTAAAATTAGAAGAGAGGCCTTTAAACTTTAAGCTCAACTAACATTTACCACAAACTAGTGTAGATAGATATCGAAACTCACCTTTATACCAAAGCATCCAAACCATGATCAACAAGTTAACTCCTCTTCAAGATAGGACCACTGAGATTTTTCACAAGCTTCTTTTATCCAACAAATAGATATATATGAAAATAATGTACAAGGAAACCTTGTTTTCATACCTTCTCATCAAATAATATCTGATAGCCACCAAGCTTCCTCTAACTGACAAGTATCTCCTCAAATCCTAGATAGAGAAACCCATTTGACATAAAGAGACTAAAAGTCCAAAAACTCAAGAAAATCCCATATCTCCATATATTTATCTAACTCAAAGTCCTGCCTCATCATTAGATTTATTTTGAATGGATGTTTTACTTCAAATTTATCAAAACATGCTAACAACATAAACTCTTGACTCACCTTCATTTATGATCCTTTTTCCACCTTGGTAAACAATCCATCAAGACTCTTAAACTCAATAGAGTTAGTCTTTACTACCTTAGGTATCCATACCATAGTTTGATTCTTCTTGTCTTGTGTAACCATCTTATCTACTTCATCATTGATCTTATCCTGATTTACAACATAGCCTTCTAGAGAAACTTTCTTAACATCCTTATGGATAGAAGAATTGGCAATTATTACCTTTGGTTTCCATACCTAATTTTGTCCATTCTTAGACATTCTAGGAGCTCTATATCCATTGACATAACTTAAATACCTCTTAATACCATTTGGATAAAATCTCAAAAAATGTATACTCTTATGACAATTAAAATAGATAACATCATTCATACCTTCTGAAAGATTTGAACTATGATCAATCTTTGGCTAAAAACTCCTCTATCGTAGCTCTATGAATGTCCATACATGATTGACTTCCTTATATGGTCCTTAGATATATGACCATACTTATTACATGTATAAAAATTCCCATGAAATAAACTATCATACCTTGAAACATTTGGTCATCTAACATACCTTCTTTTATTACTTTCAAAGCTTGCATTCTCCTTGACTTGCTCATACTTATCATGCTCTTTTCTTAGTTTATTCAATTTATCTATGAGTTGTTCATGCTCATTCTTTAACAAATTTATCTCATTTTTCATCTCATCAATCTCACCTTTCTTTGAACTAATTTTAATGTTGCTTCTTCTAATTAAGTATTAAGATGTCTCCATTCTTATTTTGTTATCTTTAAATTTGCATTAACTACCCCTGACTAATCCTTGAGATTGTTAATCTATTTTTCATCTTCTTTGACTTGTTCTGATTCCTTTTTTTCTTTTTTAGGCTTACCTATCTTGATTATGAATTTTTCATACTCATCTTTTAGATAAAATAGATCGGTCTTCATTTAAACATATTCATCTCCTTTATCTCTCATTCTTGATCATGTTTAAATTTGGATAGTCTTGTTATCCCTCTTGACTTCTTTAATTAAGTCATCCTTCATTCTACATGCTTTCTCTTTAATATGACTAATTTTTTCCACAACATTTTTGACCATTGATCTCAATTAAATATTTTCTTTCTTTAACTTCTTAGCCATCTTTTGCTACTTAGGATCTCCTTCAAGTTGTTAAGATTCTTCCAAAGGACCTACTCCAATACCAATTTTTAGAGTTACAATCATTGAAAAGGAGAGGTGAATCAATGAGCCCAAATAATCCAACTTCAATTCCAAATCTCTTAATATCTTAATCAATCAATACATACATTCATGAATCATACACATCATTCATAAGAGAGATAGTGCAAGATCAAGAACATGACACATGACATATGTGGGAAACCCTTTTAGGGGATAAAATCCACTAGATCTTATAATTGGAATACTATCCTATACTAATAATAACTAATTTAGACTAGTTTAAACTGATCAAAGAACTACCAATCTTGATTTTAGTGAGAGTGCAATCCCAGAAAGAGCTACTATACCTATCTAGCTAAGCTACCATAACATCCATATCTTTATAAATTTTCACCTTACAAGGAGGAAATAACCCCCTTAGATGTTTATATACCACAACACCTATGAATAACTCCACCTTTGAACTAATGTCTTCAACACTTGATGATGGAACTCTGATTATCACACTCTTAATGTATCCAAAACCACCTTTTAGATAACTCTACACTTATCAACAACAACTCTATCACCACCTTAATAATATGACCAAATGGTCATATACATAGTCCACACTCTAATCTACCTCTCAAATCAACCACCAAGCTTCACAAAAACATCAAATATTCTTCGCTCAACCTCAACCTACATGAGCACTAGTCAAACATAAAAAATATGACCTATAGGTCATTCACACAATCCTCAATCTACTCCACTTAATAACCCATCCACTAGTCACACTCTCTCTCCTATACTTTCCTTTATTATCCAACTCTTCACTTCAACACTCACTCATTCCTCTTACAAGACTCTTGAGAATACTCACTTATTCTTCCTCTTCTAGGATTATTAGGTCCAATAACCTATGTGATCATCTTCATCACCTTAATTAAATAAGCATGTCTAATCCTATCACTCTTTGTTCATCCTTACTAGCCTATCCTTCTCTTTCAAAGGTTCTTTCCTTCACTTGGCTCCACATCTTCACACCTCTAACAAGTCTCTCTTAAGTCTAAAAATCAACTTCTTTAATTTCACTATTTATACAACATTCGTGATCATCACCATCTTGGTTGGATAATAAGTATGATTTATCCCTAATGGTATCCATAAAATCTATAAAAATCTCAATTCTATTTACATAGGTCAGCCAAAGCATCTATGGGTCACCCTTAAGTAGCTACACCATTTGATTAGGACATTGTAGCTCTTATAAGTCTCATGGAGACCTATTCACCTATTTAGAACTTTATCAAACAAAAAAAGAACACAAGATAACTTCCAAATGCATGGAACCATTACATATCTATAGTTCCCCCTTAAGTGCCAAAAATCAACATATTTCCATTCTACTTAAGCACAATTTACTCAAACAACATTCTATGCACATAATCATCATGAATGAATACAAAATCAACTTCTAAGCCTTTTTTCATACTTCATATGATTGGTCAAAACTTTATAATGCATATATATCATCCTCATGGAATCTAAAAAACTCCCAAATATCTAATTCATCATGAGACATTGAAAAAACATCAAAATGAGATAAAATATCCTTCATGAATCACTTGTACAACATAGTCAAACATACAGTCAATGTTAAACCTCAATATCTTGACTATACACACTTTAAGATATTTAAATCTATATTTACAGATGTATCTTGGAGACCTCTACAAATTTATTTTTTATTTCATGGTAAAATTCATCATGGATCAAACATTATGGCCTAAAAACCAAACATTGATTTTTCCTTTATTAAATTCAAATATTTGAATTCAAACAATCACAATTAAACATCAACCACTTTGATTGCATCTCATGTCCTCATGTCTTTAGAATAAATGCACACCATCAATATTATTTGAACTTTAATTCATAGTGATCCAATAACCAAATGTTAAAACTTGAATAATTGGCCTCATCTCATGTAATCTTTCAATATTGACTCAACGTACACCATCGATCTCCTATATGTAACTCGATATTTAACAATGTAAAACCAATGTCACTTTGACCTCTTGAATTTAATATGAGCCATTGATCTTAATGAATAAAAATAACATCTCATTTTTTATCTTTGAAAGAGTATCTATATTTATTTATTATCAAAATTAAATATCAAACACTTGGCACCATCTCAATGCATCCAAACAACTTAGAATAAACATGTTTTGTCAATCTTTTTATAAGGAACTCAATCTTTAAATTCATTAACCAGTGAACATTGTAACCCATTTAACTTACTATACACCATAGATCTATATTTATGAACTCACGTGCATCATTGGATCTCCATCTAGTCTGGATCTTTAACATCATGCAAAAATGACTATGGGGACCATTACTTATCTCCCTAGAAGGACAACTTTGGATCATAATG
Organism: Torreya grandis; assembly: GCA_037957365.1. Taxonomy (NCBI): domain Eukaryota; kingdom Viridiplantae; phylum Streptophyta; class Pinopsida; order Cupressales; family Taxaceae; genus Torreya; species Torreya grandis. The sequence continues at coordinate 252,048 of JARHVA010003090.1, forward strand.
AATTTTGTTGCACTTAGACGCATGATCTAAATTTTGGACCATATTATCTCCTTAGATAGGAGAATCAAATTAGGTATTAAACTAATCCTAAAACCTTTGTGTGTGTAATATGTTAACTCCATTAATCTGCTCACTCAAATTTCTTTGTCACAGAGCCAACTATGTCAAGAACTAGTCTAGAAGGCCAAATTTCCACATGCATACCTTTTGATGAACTTTAGTGCTTGACCTAAAAGATATAAAGATAAAACTAGGCATAAAACTAAATAAACCCATAAGATTATATTCTCCTAAAATATCCACACATGTGAGATATACCACCATCAAAATGCCTACTCAACTTTTCTTACCACATTGTAAATTTGGCTAAGTATGGGAAAACACTATCAAAATACCTAAGATCCCAAATTTGAACTTGAATATATTTTATCATGATTCATTGATAGAATTGAGACTTTACACATAGGAACTAGGGACTAATGTCATAACAATATATGACCAACTCCCCTTGACTCATCCACATGTCCCAATTATGACATCATCAAACTACCTACTTAGATTTTATGCCACTAGACCAATTTATCAAGATGACCACAATGAAGAATTTGATGAATAACACTCATGCACATAAGATATATAAAAACTCTTAACCTCTAATATGACTCTTCACATATCCTTAATGCTTCAAACTCATCCCTAATCACCTCTAATCATTCCAAAGTTGAAGATAAACCAAACCTACTTCAAGAATATTAGAATAAGGACATTGCAAACTTTACTATTTTCACTTAGGCTATCAGGGCACTTTGTCCACTCACCAAGAAACCTTTATGACATCACCATGATCATTGAAAACTCTCTTGCACCATGGGTGTAAATAAACTATGTCATAAATATTATTCAAGATTAACATGATTGAAATTGAGTTGACGTATCTTATCATCTATTGGATTGTTCATATCATCATCATCATCATTATCATAGCAATATGTAATTAAGATATTTATAATTTTTTAATATGGGGAGATCTAATATTTTATCCTCATGTTGAATGGTACCTATTAATACATTCCACATTTATTCTTTAATTTTTATGATTGGTGGACTATCTTGATGTATACTTGACTCCCATACCTCATATGTGTGTATTCAATCAAGTGTGATAGTTTTTGAAAGTGGTATAATAAGATGATCATCAAGTTATGATTGTGTAATTTTATAATATTATAAAATTGAATCATATATTGGGAGAGTATATTCATACACTTCATCTATAAATTTGATATAATAATGGAGTGTAGAAGGTAAAACCTTCAAGTAATGAATCCAAGGTCTACCCAAAATTAATTTTTAGTGTAATTAGTTTGGAAATCCTTGAAAAATAGTGGGTAATATCTTAGGGCCTACTAGTAAATCCACTTTGAGTGTTTGATGAGGGGTGTTATCAAATCCTCTAATTCTTTATTCAAGTTTTTAAATAATTTTCATTATTGATACACAACTATTGTAAGAAATTAGAGATACAAATATTCACTCTTAAATCATTGTCTACTCAATCATACTTGATACCCTTTCCATGTAATTGAACTTAAATAAATAGTGGAACATATTTTTCTATAATGTGCTTAGGATGCAACTCTGAATTATTGAATGTGATGACCTAGTTTAATTCCTTAATTGTATTTATGATAGAAGAAAATGATGTTGGTTTTATATTATCAAAGAGACTTGTATCACACAAAACATCATATAAGATATATTTATAAACTGATGATATTTTTAATAGCTCCAAAATAGAAATTTTAATAGTAATTATATTTTTATCAAGGATGTCATAAATCTTAGATTTATTTTCTTGCCTTTCATGAGGTAGTGGGGGGTTTTGGGGAAACATGTTGATATCCTTTATTTTCCTTGGTAGATGAGGTATTTGCACCCATTGAGTATGTATAGCATAGACATTAGAGTCTAAAATTATCACTAGGAAAATGATAACATTTATATGAGCATTGAGATATACTTGAGGTTTAATGGTATGTGTAACAACTAATTCATGCATGCCCTTTGGTGTATATTAGTGACACATAATATCCTAGACTATATATGACAAAAATATAAAGTTAGGAATGTTTGATATTACACATAAATGATTTTAGCTTTATTGTCATTTTTATATTTTGTCAATACATATAGATAATGAATAAAACCCTGAAGTAATGACAAAATGTAATAATAAAATTCAAAAGATATGAACTAGATCTGCTCGTTATGGCCATGTTTTTAAAAAAGTATAAGGAAGAAGGGTGTGACTAGTCAATTATGTGTTCATTTTTTAGGTTCTAAGGTATACTAATCCCAATCATAAATAATGAATATCGATGCAAAGGTACTAAATACAAAGTATTCAACCATTCTTGTAGCTACATTATCTCATCTCATAGGGTATGTTGATAATGACTTTCTAGAGCTAACCACTTACTGATGCACTACATGAATAAATAGCTAAAGACATCCTATGGATGAAAAAGAAAACCTAGGAATTTTAATTATACCATGAGGTATGTTGAAACTAAAATACATATTTAGTGTTGCCAAATGGACTGATTATTTAGGTAGTACCCCTAACATCACATCTCAGGTAAAATTACTAACTACTTTTCCTAAAATGATAGCTCCTATAAATTTAAAAAATACTAAAACATAGTTTATAGGAAAACCAAGTAAAAAATAAAAGTAGAAAGTAGAGGATCAATAATAAGGGTTTAGGGTCACCAATACGTTTTACCCTATATTTGATAAAATAATAATTATGATTAAACAAGTGTTAATTATTTATATAGGTGTAAAACTAGAAAATATCATCCTGATAAATATATACAAATGATTAACTATTATAATTTTGAAAAAAAATATAAACATGGAAAATTTATATTTTGTAAAAGCACTAAGAATGAATAATAATTAGCTTAAACACTAGTATTTATTTATTATTTTAACTATTTAATTGTGGAAATTAGAATAAGAGATGACTATGCAGGCTTAGTATTAGGCATAAAATCAGAAATTTTATTTAGATATGAGTGTATTAGGTAGATAGAGGTGTAGTGTACCCATGTCTATTGACCACATACTTATATTAAATTTAAATGTATCATATAGAGGACTAGAAAATATAGAAAAATTATGAATCTATAAATTATAGCACAAAGGTGTGATTATAATATTAATCTAGATAGGATTACAATAGGTAGATGGTACCATAGTGAGCCTAAGTCGATTAACTATAGAACTATCTATGTTGAATCTATGTCCAAATTTATTATTGCATATATTTTACCTAAAGAGTATGATAAATATAAGATATCACACTTATTTTCATACACATAAATTTTTATTTGACTTCTCATCTTTGAAAAACATTAGGGAAATTTGATAATTTGAAAATATTCAAGAAGAAGAGGGGATTGTAATAGTTTTAGTTGGACTAAATCACCCCATTAAATATTGATCACTTCCTATTTTTCTAATAATCAAAGGAGAGAAATCAAGCCCACATAGTTTTCCCACTAGATTAAATGTGAAATTGTGCTATTTTGACTTAACGTATGTAGCTAAAAGATATCTTGAATACTTGAAAATTATAGTTATTGATTTGGATTATAACTATTCCTTATGAATATTTTAGAAGATGTATAGAATAGGGTATATTTTCTCAATGTTCAAAAGTGCATATGCTTTTACCAAATGAATATAAAGTTGGGGTAATGAATGAATCTTGACATGTATTTATAGGTGAATATTTTAAAATTTTCCTTTAGCTAAATTGATTAAATATGCTATAATATCCAAAAGGATGTTTTTTATTTTGAAAAATATCCATTATTTAGTATGATATGTAGCCAAATTAAGTGGATAGAGGCACATTATGCCCCTAAATTCCTATGGAGGAATTGTCCAAAAAGGCAAGGGACCTAAGTTTTAAAACTGGAGATAGTCTAATTGTTATTTAAGACATATTGATTATTTAATAGTGAAATTTTTTGTGTAATTATAATGATAAAGGTTCAATATGGCATATATATGAAAGAATTAGAGTAATGGATAATAATATTCATGTATTTCAACATAATTCATGTAGTTAATAATATGTCAATAATTAACTTTTTAAAGTATATATGAAAAAAATTATGTGTCTACAATATTCAAGATAAGGGACATATAAAATGTCCAATCATCTGAGACACCATTTAAAATAATAAAATTATTAATTTATAAGAGGATATTTAAGAATTCAAATCTAATTTCAATGATGATTATTATAAAGATAATAATAGTGATTCTAACTACTATACAATCCATGATAATACTAATGATGATTTTACATTATATAACCTAGATTTATGGTCCTTAATACACCTATATATTAACCATGAGGACATGATACATCATATGAACATTTAGATGATATCATTACTTATCATCACATGCTATACCCATGTGCCTATTATGATAGCTATAATATTTAAAATCAAGTAAACTATGAAAATAAATGAAAATGCTAATTCAGATTCTAAATTTAAACTAAAACCTTAGATTGAATTATTCAAATAAATAAAAAAAAGTAAATACTTATCATACTATAATGCAAATTAATTATGTCACATTTTCTATTGATTAAATTTTATTTTCTCTTGATTCTTGGCATGTGGATGTTCATCTCAATTATTCATGAAAATGGATATTTAGAATCATATGGACATATGATCATGATTTTCTCAATCAATGCATAGGAAAAATTTGATAGATTAAAGGTGGAAGTTGAAATTTTATGATGAAACTTCAATTTATATATTTTTAGGTGAGAATATGAATGATGGTGATAATTTTAATTTTGGATGCTTGGATTTGAGTCCTCATCCATTTGGAAGAGACCAATTCCTCATGTGTTTAAGAGAATAAAATAAAGTTGGTAGTTGAAAATATATCATGAATGAGTCAAGGTAGTTGGATGACTCACCAAGTTAGTTTAAAATTTCAATTATGACTAAAAAAATAGTTGAGGAAATTAAGGAAGTGGTTGGATGACTCAACACTTGGTTTGTTTGGTGACTTGAAAATTTTAAAATTTTAATTAATTTTTTGGAATATGTGTACATGAATGATTAATTAATATGGATTAATTTATTATTATAAAAATTTAAATAAATGATATTAGTGAACCTTAGTGTAGAATTTTAATTGGGAATGATAACTTAGTTAGTATGTCAATATTAATCAAACTTAATTACACCATGAAATGTGGTAAAAATTAAGGTCTATATTTTATCCTCTTTAAAATGGTGTTGTGACTAAAAGAAGCAATGCATTTTCAAATAATAAATAAAAATTAGAGTGTAAATATATGTATAAATATGATTCCCTAGGTGGATTTAAATGATTATGAATTAGGTCCCCTCAAGTGGTCATGTGGGGAAAATGGATGCAGATGAGTGTTAAAAATGAATCAATGATGGAAGGTTATATATAAAATGATTTAGTTTATACAATATTTTATGAAATTACAAGTCTCAATAAAATTATTATGAGTTTTAGTAAATGTAAAATGATATTTCCTAAGTGGAGAGATGTTAAGGATCCAATTAGAGAAATAATGTTTCCCATTTTTAAGCACATACTTCAATTGTGATCCATGAAGATTGTTACATTATATTAGATGTGAGAAAAATGTATCCCATTGGAATTTATGTATGTAATCATAAATTCATCATGTATATGAGTTAATCCTAGATTAGATAAGATAGATCATACTTACACTTTCAATTAGGGATACACTTGTTAAGTAGGAGCATGACCAATATGGAGATATGATAGACCTAATTAGGGGATGACATGTATCACTTGACACAAAACATCATGCTAGGAATGGTTTCAAAGCATATAGTATAACATAATCACACAAAACCCTAATGGATTCTTAAGGTTTAAAACTTTCACTCTATTCTAATCTAGTGCACACCAAAGCTTGTGGCACAAAGAGACGAGGGGGGGGGGGGGTGTGGGGCGGGGTGTGTGTGGTTAGAAATAATAAAACAAACATGTATAAGTAACTTCAATTAAGGTAAGTATGAGTAACACCTCAATACATGAAATATTAAAGATAGTATTATTTGATCCAATACTTATGCTACTTCTATCTACTAAAAGAGATGAGAATAAAGTTAGAATATACTTACCTATATGTGAACTCATCAAGACTCAATCTCTACCTTGGACAAAGGGGCTTCCCAAGAGGTTTTTTGTGGTTTCTAAGGATTAATAAGAAATTCCAAAGCATCCAAGACTTATCCACAAGACTATATTATCTAAAATTAGAAAACTAAGCTAAGTCTCATCAAGTGGAATGGTGGAAGAGTAGATTATAAATAAGCACAAGAAAATAATAACTCTTGATTGCACATATCAATAATGACAAAATTGATCTTGTATATATAGGAGAATCTTACCCTAAATCCTTTTGATAATGTTGATTTTACATGGTCAACCCAATCAACCCAGTCTATTTTTGGGGATAATTTGATAGGTTTATGTAGGTCAATTGAAAGGCTACCAAACCAAGAAAGTAAATAATACATCCTAAACTATACTAGATCAACCCAATGGACCCAATATAACTGATATTAAAAAAGGAGTTTAAGATAATAAAAGAGGGATGAGAAGAGGAAAAATACTATAGGAGTACTCAAGGGAGGATAAATAACTTAGGTAATGGTTTTGGGTTATGGTCAGATTGGTAATAATGTGGTAAAAAGGGATAATAATCCTAAAAAGCACCAAAGGTCTACCGAACCCTTTTTTAGTATATCCCTAAGGGTATGCACTTAGAGATATTGAGTCTTGATGGGTTACTACAAGATGTAAAGCATTATTAATTGATAAAAGTTAAAAATAGTATGTGTATACATATGCCCCACATGAAGCTCATCACGTGTCACTAAGGTGAAATAGGGGATGGTGATTTGAGAAATAACAAAAGGACACATATAATGTTGATGCTAAAAAAATTATAGTATTTTAAAAGCATAAAATAACTAAAATTAAATGACTAAAAATAGTAACTAATCTAACTAGTAAATAACTAAAAAGTAAATGTGATGCATACCTTGACTTAACTTTTATCATGGGATGATTGTTCATTGGTTATTAGTTTTGATTTTGGAGGGTACATAGACTACTTTTGACAAACCCAATAATACAAAACTAAAGAGAAAAAACAAATAAATGTAAGAAAAGCTAAGATAACTGGTGTTATGAAGATGGGATGTACTTGAGAAATTTTGCAAACTAGGGTGATAGATGATATGTTAGACCAAATGACCAAGTAAAACAATGAGAGTAAATCAAGTAACCAAAAATCCAAGGCTACTAAAGACCAAAAAACTCAAATAAACTATCCATAAGTAAGAAAGGCAAACTCACTAAGTTAAACCAAGGATACATGTCAAATAAGATGGTAAAATAAAAATAAATCAATGGGTAAAATGGTAAAACAATATTGATGAGTGAGCAATAATAATCAACATCTCACTCAAAAATGGAAAAAGTGAATAAAAAGGGAAAAAAACATTGTCAAGTGAGAAGTGACAAACCAACCACACTCAACAATGGAAAAAGGTTATAAACTCAGGTATCTATAACAATAAGATAACAAAATCATGATAAATGGTTAAAGGAAAGTAAATTAAGTGTATAAATTTAAATGTATGGTGTGAAGAAATAAGAATCCATAGTTGCTCAAACATGTTTTTCTCTATAAAGATAGATAAAACTAAAACAAAGTAGTGCTAGCATGTTTTTCAGAGATGAAGAAGAAGGAATTACACAAAAAGGGAAAAAAGATTTGGAATCACAATTTATATATCAAGGGGGGGAAATGAAATGGGTGGATGGGAGAATGAAGGAAAATCAAGGTAGAGGAACTCTTTATTGAAGTCAAGAAACTCAAATTATGTTTTTCAAAAAAAGAGGGCTTTTAACCTTAAGGACTATGAATAACTTCTCTTAGAAAAATAAGTCTTGGGTCAACAAATGGAGTATATAAATCATCCCATGAAGGCTATATGCATGCAAATTAAAATGGACCTACATCCCCATGAAGTGTTCCCCATTCTTTAGGACCCCTTAAAGAGCCATCAGTCTACTACAACGAGTGGGTACTTACATGAGAAAGTAGGTAACACCATAGAGTTTTTTGGAATTCCCTATTCCAATCTACTAGTCTTCCACACCCCAAAGGACTTCGGCTCTATGTGAAGCTGATTGTGTAGTTTAAGCTTTGATAGGAGATAGGAGATGTGCTTGAAAATCTTTGCTTGGGTTTTTCATTATTCACACCATTAGGTTTGTATGTGACTAGTTAACTTGGATGACTAATTTAGAATAATTTAAGGGTATAACCTATCCAAAAACCATCATATACATGTATTATGAGTCTCTAGTTACTTCTATCAGCCATTTGGTTTACATTTGAGCCTAGACTCTAATAGGGGACATGATACTTAAGGGGACATGATACTTGAGGCATTTTTAGATATAACTTCAAATCAAAGAAGTTATATGGTGTGATTTTAACTATTGAAATTTGTATGTTTCTTTTTAGATATCATTGCCTTTTATTTCAAATAATTTGGATTTTAACTTCTTTTATGGCTTTTTCTAGATTCCTCCTCCATATGGATTTGGAAAACCAAATATGGGTGATAAATATGACTTTCATTTGAATACTTAGGACAAGGTTGCTAAGAGATATAAACTTCAAAGAGCATGGGGTCTAAGAGTCTCATAAATCCAAGTGAAATAAAAGTGCTATCTTGACTTCAACCTTGTTTTATCTAATTTAGAGTGAAAGGAAGTGGAAATAAAGAATAATGACACATGGAACAATTTAAATTACTTCAAATCTCAAAAAATGTGTCAAAGGGTAAAAATGGATACAATGATAGTAAATGGTGATTCATTCTCATAAGAAAGAGGGAAATGGAGGAAAACATGCTAACATAAATTATTGTGCATATTTCATTTAGCAAAAAAAGCAAAATCTAAATTTGAGAACAAGGATCAAGAGCATAAAAAGGTCATAATTTTATGAGAATGGTTAGGTCCTATCCATAGTCTTACAAAGAAACTCATAAAAGAGAGACCCATGAGGGTGTCGATAAGCGAGAGAAAAAGTAAAATGAGGTAAGAAAAGAAATAGTGGTATTTTTTTAGGAATGTCAAGTCCTATCCATGGTCTTGCAAAGCAAATCACAAAAGAAAAACCTAAAGGATTCCAAAATGCCATTGGCAAGCAACAAAAATGAAATAAAAATAGATAAAGATGGTGGTTTTGTGAGGAATGTCAATACCTATCCATGGTATTATAAATTAACTCAAAAAATAAAAATCTTAGGGGTACAAAAAATAAGAGAAAATACAAGAAGATAAGGAAGACTATGGTATATCAAAAAACCAAAAGACCAAAAGGGAGGACTAAAGGTTTAAAAAAGGAAGGAAACTATTATAGAAGGAGAGACCCATGCTTAAGTAACTTACAAAATTTGTTAGATATATATAGATAAAAAGTATGAAAAGAAGGAAAGGATCCTACATTAACATCTATATCAAGGATGATTATGTGAGAGACAAGCCTACATGTCTCGAAAGGTTTCTTGAAGTTGAATTAGTTTGGTAGCATATAATGGAAAATAAATATGGGCATCATAAGATGCCCCAAAGTGTAAGTGGTTATAGGGATGGGCATCATAAGATGCCCTAGAGTCTAAAATGGTATATGAGTGGGAATCATAATAAGCCCTAAAGGCTAGATTAATGTGTGGATGGGCATTTTAAGATGACCCATAAGCTAAAAAGAAGAAGAAAAGATAGGAAAAGATAAGATGTAAAGAGAATCCCATGTAGTGTTCAAATGGATTCAAGGTGTCTAAGAAGACTCTAATAGGGGACATGATACTTGAGGGAAGGAAAAGAATCCTAATCAAGAGGAATGAAAAATAGAGAGATAAATCATACATATAGGGAAATCAAAAATCTAAATTAGAAATTAAAGAAGATAAAAAATAGTACATGGTCGATTCGGTCGATCCAATATAGAAAATAGGGCTTGTAAACTGTAAAGGGTCAACAAGGTCAATCTAGTACAATCAATAAAGGTAAGAAAAATATACAAAATGAGATTTAGACTATAAAAGTTGACTAGGTTGATCCAGTATAGTGAACAAGAGCTAGAAAAGGTTTATAGATAGTACAAGGTTGACTGGGTTGATCCTATATAATGAATAAAAGCTAAAAATAGGTAGATTCCTTGTTTTACCTATATCTTTATTTATACTCTTATGTTTTTTAAATCATAAAATGTATTATATTCATGATGATGTAGATAATTAAAATATGGAATAAATAAGTGATAAAAATTATGGTAAAAAGAGTGAAATAAATGAAGTAAAAGTGAACAAATCCTACAATGGCTAGTTCACATCAAGTTCATAAGAATGTAATATGAAGGTGAAGCCAAAGTGAAAGCTAATACTATAAATAAAAATAGAAAATGTAAAATTGATGATAATCCAACCAATGGTATGATAGGACTCACGTTAAGTTCACTAAAATATATGCAATCAAAAATATATCAAGTCTATGAATTAATCCTAGATCAGATATGATAGATCATACTTACACTTCTAATTGGAGATACACTTGTTAAGTGGGAGCATGACCAATATGGGGATCTAATAGACTTGATTAGGGGATCACTTGTATCACTTGTCACAACACATCATGCTAGGAAGGCTTCCAAAGCCTATAGTCTAACACAATCATACAACAACCCTAATGGTGTTCTAAGGGTTAAAACATTCACTCTATTCAGATAATAAGAAAGCAAAATCTAATCTAGTGCACACCAAAGCTTATGGCACAAAGTGGGGGGTTTATAAACAAGAATACAAATATGTATATGGAACTTCAATTAAATTAAGTATGAGTAACACCCTAATACATGACATATGAAAGATAGTATTATTCTAGCCAACACTTATGCTACTTCTATCTACTAAAAGAGAGGAGAGAAAAGTTAGAATATACTTACTTGAATGTGAACCCATTCAGACTTAATTTCTCCTTTGGCCAAAGAGGTTATTATGGTTTATAAAGATCACTGAGAAATGTTAAATCATTCAAGACTTATCCACAAGACTAGATTCTCTATAATAAGAAACTTAAGCTAAGTCTCCTCGAGTAGAATGGTGGAAGAGTAGATTGTGAATAAGCATGAGTGGATAATAAATTTTGATTTCATATATGAATAATTATTGAAATGATATTTTATATATAGGTGGATCTTACCCTAAATCCTTCTAGGAACATCAGTTATATAAGGTTGACCTAATTGACCCAATGTGTTTTTAGGGACAATTTACTATGTTTGTGTTAGGTCAACCAAAAGTCTAATAAACTAATAAAGTAAATAATACCCTTAAACTATATTGGGTTGACCTAGTTAACCTAGTACAACCAATAGTTAAAAAGAAGTTTAAGATCAGAAATGAGGGATGGAAAAAGGAAAAATACTAGAGGAATACACAAGGAAGGATAATAGCATAGGTAATGGTTTTGGGTTATGGTCGGATTAGTAATAATTCAGCAAAAAGGGACAATAATACTATGAAGAACCAAGGGCCTGCCCACCTCTTTCTCATTGCACCCCTTAGGGCTTGTACTTAAAGAGATTGAGTCTCTATGGGTTCTTGCAAAATGTAAAGTGTTAGTAATTAATAAAAGTTAAAAATATTATGTGTATATGTTGTCACTTAGATTTCCACCCTTTGAGGATATGTCTCAGCTCTCCTAATCCAAGTGGCACAATTGAAACCCCTCTAGGCTATGGGTAGCCTAAGAATGAGGTGAATCTCTAAACAAGGTTAGCTCTCTTGATGTATCACTTGTAAATAACTACTACACATAAGCTTTATGAGGTAAAAGGGAGAGAAAATTGAAAGTGAACTATCCTAAAGGAGGTGATACACCAATTAGTTGATGACTACCAACTAGCTACATATTACATAGGAGATGAAGGGACTAACCAAATATACACTTCTCCAATTTACATATTCTCACATTAATATTTCATTATGAGGTTGTGATAAATGTTTAGGCTATGAGGACTAAAAAATAGCCTAGAATGGAACTATTTGAATATACTAAGTCACTCAACCTTGACACATCATAAAACACTTCACATGACCTGTAAGAAGAAGCTTTCAAACTATAAATCAGTGTGAGACTAATACAAAAATGCTAAGGAAAAAATAGTCATCACTAAGCAAGATCAATCATTCAAGTGAACACACTATGAATAGTCATAGAAGAGGTAAAAATTAGTAGTCTTTAGTTTTCCATAGTATGAAAATGAGTAGATATTCTCCATACTTAGGTGGAGAATAATTTACAAAGGCCAAAATGTATAGTTCTTATAGACCATGAGAGAGAGAGAGAGAGGAGAAGATAAAAATACAAAGGTCACAAGGACACTTTTCAAGTTGATAAAATGAGTTTCTTGTCTATGAAAAATGAATGTGAAACTGATCATGTAAATTCAAGAAGCACAAGTGTCACCCCAAGTCATGAGACTCTTGAAACGTGGCATAAAAGTTCTCATTTTGTATAAGGAAACTACCTATTCTTTTGAAAAAATACCACTTTTTCGTTACAAATAGTTGATTAAAACATATGAGGACACATGAGGTGTGACATCATCCTTTAAAACCTTTACATCTCCTAAGGAGGTTGTACAAGTCATTTAATGCACATTTTAACCCTCAAAATGACTTAAAAGTACAAAAGGACTAAAATGAATAATAACCAAGGTTAATATGACACTAAATTACATCAAATTGACTATAACATACCCCATGAAAAAATATTAGACCCCTAAAACCTCTAAAGATCATGTTTTTACCTATAGGGGTTCCAATTTGATCTACAGGGTCAAATTTGGTTAACAAATTGGTGACTCATAGGGGTAGCATGCCTGCTATGCTAACTATACTAGTGGCTTTATCATTCCATTGGGCTTAGGGAGTCATCTAAAGTATAAAACAAAATAAGAGGGATTTGACCATTGATAACAATATTTGATCAAGACAAGATGAATTGACTATCTCAACCACACAAAATAAAGGACACACACATATGTTCTCAAAGCACTTAGGAAAATTATAAAACAAACCACTATGTATAAATAAAAATTGAGCATACTTCCCTTTCCAAGATCAAAAGGAAAGTTACTTTCATCTCCTTTTTCATGAGATTAATAATAGTGCCAATCATATTACTCTTTGAATTAGGTGCTTGATATATCAAATCTATTTCTTGGAACTTCACTTGCTGCGCTCTCAAGTAGACTATTTTAAAATAGGTCTCCAATGTAAATGTATTCCTCTTGGCCTTTACACATAACTCATATTATTTCCCACTCTTTATCTCATGATTAACTTACATCTTCTTTGTAAGCATGATTTCAAGAGGAGTATTTTCTTGTTCCTTGGAAAATTAAGGCAAGTAGAAGCTTGTTTTGACCTTTAAAGGCTAAGATTCACTTTTCATTTGCTCTTTTATGACATTATGAAAAATGTCATCTTTCTTACCATCACTTGTAATTAGTTCTAAGTAAGTTGTACACCCCTTGAGTGATTCAAACTCATTACAAATGTTTTCAAATTGTTTCCACAAGTCCTCATCTTCTCTTTGATAAAAATCATGAAGGGGAAAAATAAGAGAATATATTTAATCCTCTTTTTTAGAATCCAAAAGGACTTCATCCAAGATTTCTTCTTTAATACATGAAAGGACTTATTCATTATCAACACAATAAAAAGGCTTAATATAAGAACTCACCTCTTCCTCAACATTTAGGAACTCTTAAGGGATCTCAAGTTGTATTTTAGATATCAAAAACTAAATTTTCTTCTCAAAGGTTGAAATATATTCAATCTCCTTCTCCTCCTTAGTGATTCTAAGACTAGGCATCTTGTAATCATGTGACTTAGCTCAATGAGGCTACCAAGGCACTATATTTTTTCAAAAAAGAATCCTAAATTTTTATCAAACAAATGCTCTCCTTATGTCTCCATACCATAGGTCCATCAAGGAAAAGGGTGATGGGGTGAGGAAAATATGAACTAGTTGGTGGAGGTGGAACATAGGACTCAAAATTAGATTGAGAATGAATTGTAGGTGGTCCTTTTGAGAGTTATTGAGGAAGGGGAGGTAGACCTTGGACTAAAATATCTTAGTTTTCTTCCTTCCATTTGACAATCACTTCATTTACATCTGATTCATATTAAGCACTCTCTTAATGAGGGTTATATGGGGCATGTTTAGGCATAGGATCTTATTTTAGCTCTAAACCTTCCAATGCACCTTGACTCAATAATTCCATTCTCAACTCTAACTCTTCAATTTTTTTGGATAAGTTCTCTTGGAAAGTCTCTTTTGAAGTTAATAGGCATCATCATGGGGATAAAGAGTACAAGAGGGATGACATAAAAGACAAGGAGTCTCTTGAGGAAGGGTAGGAGGGATTTTCGTAGGATCAAGATCTTTCTCAACTTCACAATCTTTATCAAGGATTCTATCCTCTTTCTTTTCCCATGATTCCACCAGCTTATTCTAGCTTAGGATGTTAAGATTAGGAATCTCTTCTTGAGGTAGATATGTAATTTGAGGAGTGGATGAAATGTTCAAGAAACTTGGGATCTCCTTAGGCTTGGATTCTCCACCTTATCTCCAACTTAGGATTTCATATCTAGAGGCCTCTTCTTGAGGTGGAAATGTAATGGTTAAAGGTAATGAGATATTAGAGTCCAATTCCTTTGCTAATGATATGGACTTTTGTATCTAATTATTATCCAACTCAATCTTCCTATCAAGATTTGGTTCACAAATAAGGTTTATCTTCCCAACTTTCTCTTTTAGTTGATTGGGAAAAAGATGACTTTTGTAAGCTTGATTGGGCTCATGAGTAAGGGTCAAGTAGGACTAATAAAACTCTTGGGAAGGTGGATATGAGGGTTGATAGACTTGGTGAGAATGCTCCTCATAAAATCTTAGCTTATCTTCCAAGGATGCAATCAAGCCACCCATATCTAGAATTTCACTTGGGAGCATTTTCCAATCTACTCTCTCAATAAGTTCCCACTCTCTTTTAACCATCTCTAATGCATCTCTCACCTTATGAATGAAATGACTAGGAACCTCTTGACCATATCCCCTTAGTATATTAAGATCTATCATATACTTATCATACCCTAAGAGAGTTTACTTGAAAGTGGAAAGAGACTGATTATAATAAATGACTAGGTTGACTAGGAGGAGCACTATATTGAAAAGGCTAGTAAGGATCATATTGGAGCTAGTAAAGATCTTATTATAGATAGTAAGGATCATAACAAGCCTGATAGGGAATGACATAATCTTGATAAACCTCACCAACTTGTGTAAAATAATACTTAACACCAAGGTTAGCCATGGAACTTCATTATAAATGAAGAACACAAGGAATGACTATCAACAATCTTTAAAAGGAATACTTGGTTTGCTTGACTAGTTGATGTAATCTCAAAGTTGATATTGATGTTTATATATATGCTTCCAAAGGTTGATGTGTTGAAAGACAAAACCAAAAACATTTCAACTTCTTGGACTAAGAGTCCCACTAGGAATGCTAAAAATTGTTGTCACTTGGATTTTCACCCTTTGAGGAGATGTCTCATCTCTCCTCATCCAAGTGGCACAATTGAAACACTTCTAGGTTGTGGGTAGCCTAAGAATGAGGTGAATATATAGATATGTATATCTCCCTTGATGTATCACTTATAAATCACTACTACACCTAAAATTTGTGAGGGAAAAGGGAGAGAAAATTGAAATTAAACTATCCTAAAAGAGCTGATACATAAAATTAGTTGATGACTACCAACCAACTGCATGTTACACATGAGGATAACGGACTAACTAAACATACACTTATCCAATCTACATCTTCTCACATCAATATTTCATTATGAGGTTGTGATGAATATTTAGGCTAAGAGAACTAAACAAGAGGACTAGAATGGCACTATTTGAATAGACTAACTCACTCAACCTTGACACATCATAAAATACTTCACATCACTTGTAAGAAGAAGCTTTCAAACTACAAATGGGTATGATAATAAGACAAAATTGCTAAGGAAACCATATTCATCACTAATAAAGATCAATCATTCAAGTTAACACACTATGAATAATCATGGAAGAGATAAAAATTAGTAGTCTCTATTGATCTATTATATGTAAATGAGAAAGGCTTCGCCATACTCAGGTGGAGCATAATTTACAAAGGCCAAAATAGCTAGTTCTTATAGATCTTGAGAGAAAGAGGAGAAGATAAAATCCCAAAGGTCATAAGGACACTTTTCAATCTGATCAAATGAGTTAATTGTACATGAGAAGGGAATGTGAAACTGATCATGCAAATTTAGGAAGCACAAGTGTCACCCCAAGTCATAAAACTCTTGAAATGTGGCATAGTAGTTCTCATTTTGAACATGCAAACTACATATTATTCTAAATAACCTATGAATTTTCAATTTAAAGTAGTTTATTAATACATATGAAGACACATGGGGCATGACATCATACTTTAAAACCTTTACTTCTCTCTAAGAGTCCATACAAGTCATTTAATGCTTATTTTGACACTCAAAATGACTCAACATACATAAAGACTAAAATGATTAATGACCAAGGATAATATCACATTAAATTACATAAAATGGACTATAAAATACCCCATGAAAAAATATTAGACCCCTAAAACCTCTAAAGATCAAGTTTTTACCTATAGGGGTCCCAATTTGACCTACAGGGTCAAATTTGGTCAACAATATACAAGTTACAGGGTGTAAAAGGATAAATAAACTTTCCAAGGATGAGTAATAAAATTTATGATATTTATTTTTAATTTAAAATAAATATATTGATTAATTCCATTAATTAATAATACTATTATAAGATAAAATGAGGTGATAAGGTGGAAAATATGATTAAAAAATTATTGGGGGGAGGTAAAATATATGAATGGGGTGGATGAATATATAAGGGTAGAGGGACATTGAAAATTCATTGTGTTAAAATTTATTTTCTTTATTTTGTTTATTATCCACCTAGTATTATAATTTTCTCTAGATTGTGAGATAAAAATGGAATGTATACTAGCTAATAGACATCGCATTGAGCAAGTCTGACTGTATTAGTGGTTAGAAGGGAGTGGTGATACGGTAAGTCATGTTTTTAAATTTTTTTTCATTTAAATTTCATAAATTTTATGTAAATTCAAGTTTAACAAACCCACCATTTACCCAATAGTAGTTTAAAGTCAACTTCAGTGATTTTGTTAAGGAGAATGACATGTTATATATTTATCAATTTTGTTAAAATAGTGATTTTATCAAAAGTAGTCAATAATTAATTTAAACATGTATAAATTTCATTTTTAATATAACAAATTCATCATAATGGTGAATTAATGCATATTTATAGTGAATTTGTCTAAGTTTTAGAAGATTTGCTATTGTTAACATGAAAGAAGAAATTGTAGCTAGAAATGTCATCAAATGTGAATAGTAGTGTAGATGATGATTGTGATAAATAGATTGGTGATGTAGATAATGATTATGATACAAGGATTTTAAATGTGAGAAATATTAAAAATATTCATTTTAGATGTGTGTAGGAGAGAAGCCATATAATTATTAAATGGGAGAGGTGGTTGAGTGTGTTACAACTAATGAAGAGATTCACTATGAAGGTGGTGTCTTAGAGTTAGTTGGGTTGGCATACATTGTATAGATGCCTAATATCCATGAATATATGGAATTACTTATAGCTTTGAAAATATTTTGGTACTCAGAGACAAACACATTCTAGTTATTGATAAGGGAAATGATCATCAAATTAGAAGATGTGTGGTGGATTATTATGCTTCCAATATAGGGTGTGAAGGTATATTGGAGATAGAATACACAATTAATATCAAAATTGAGGGTGTTTTAGTGGACATTATCCTTAAGATACACTATGGAATATATTTTTATGTCTTCTTGGTGTTAGAGGAGATAGGTGGACTAACATTGGTATTGATTGCTCTTTTTGGTGGCATGTTTCTATTAGACAAGAGTGGGAGATTGTTTCCTACTAAATTATTGGGTATTTTTTTAGATATGTTATATATTATGACAAAGAGTATATGGAGAGCCATTTTATTATAGATGGTACATGTGATAGGATCTTGAATGACTTAGATGTGATATTTAACATTTTATAGGATCGAATAAAATGATTTAGGGCCTACAGTTATAACATGGAGCTATTATAGGGAGGTGGATCCATAGTGTGGGAAATATGCATAATATATAGACTATATTATGAAACCTTTTTACACTATTGGCATACATGAGTATATCATAAAGTGTTATAGGCTATACATGGTTTTGAGTCAATTTGGTATATGATAGGATGTACTAACAAGGTTGCATGTGTTTTCTTAGACAATATGAGATAGATCTCAATGGGTAAAATGTATACACCCAAGGGTGGAAAATAATAGTTGGGTATAAATGAAAATTGTATAATATCATTAAAGGAGATATATAGCATATGTAAGGGTGACTAAGGCTTAACATATGCAAGGGTAACATATACATGGTGGGAGATGTTATTATTTACCAAATTTGAATTTTAGTCAAATTAGGTCAATTCATATATATTAAATTTTTTTAAATACTTCCATATGTCTTATTTGGGTCTCATGTTTGTCTAAACATCTCACCTATCCTTGTTCTTACCTTGGTATAGACCTAACTTCCTAGTGCTTATTTAATCTTGAAAAGTAACCTCTAGTCAACTATAGTCAAACATGGTAAAAGGCTAATTTTTTTTTATAAATGTCATAATTGGGTCATTTAATAATTTTAAGGTGTTCTTAAGTCATATATTTGTCCTTTTCTATGTTTCATATGCCAAAAGTGTTTTTGGTCACATTTTGGGCTCATTAAATGACTTGTACAAACTTTTACAAGGAAGAAATTATCACAAAGAAATTTTATAACATAGATGAGGTAAAAAAATGTTAGGAAATGGTTAGAGGTAGATAAAAAGTAGTTTCATGCACAAAAATAGGATAATCTCCTAAAAATAGGCTCTTAATGGCACTTGTACAGACTTAGAAAGTCCATCTTCAATTGAAAACATGAGTTATCTCTTGAGATCCATAAAGTATTACCTACACTTGGTGTTTAGAGATAGAGTTAGAGAGATCAAATTTAGGTTCTTTTCCTTATTTTTTGCTTTCACAAGCCAAGAAGGATCAACTTTAGATGCTTGGTGTAGTCCATACAAATGGAGTTGCAAGGAGTGATCTTGGAAGTTGAGAGGGGTTTTAGTAAAATTAAAATCCATGGAAATAAGTTTTATTTTCATGCCTCCTCTTTTATTAACCATTGTTAAGAAGCTAGTCAACTTTCTATGCTCTTACATCCATGAGGGGTCCCTATTTGAGCGCATTTCAGAATATTTTACTCTGATTTGATAGTTTAATTGTTTTATGTGTTTTTCAGGTTTGTATAATGCCTATTAATAGTTTGTTAATTTTTTTCTTGGTTTTGGAGGTCTTGAAAACTCAATAAGGCTTTTCTAGGCTTATTTGTGCTTGTAAACTAGTTCTTGCACAGCTACAACTATCTCAAATAGGAGTCTAGAGGTTTGTATAGAAGTATGGGTAGCAGGTATTGGTAATCATGAGTTTGTAAAACAAGTTAATACCTTGATGAACATGATTTATCCTTTGGTATCCCACTATGTATTGAGGAACCATTCAAAATAGGCAATCTAGTTTTTGGAACCATTTTCCCTAAAATGACAGAATAGAGAGCTCTACCCATTTTGGGAATTTGAAATGAAACAGAATATGATGTCTTGTTGAGGCTAAATAACTCTATTTTATAGCGTTAGCATGGAAAATCAACTTACAAAAAGGAATAATAAATGGAGATAAGAGAACATTAGGTTTTAATACCTAGAAAACATGCTTTCACACATTAGACTCTTCTAATGTTGTCTACAGATTTGAACCAAAAGGGGCCTTTTTCTCAACAAAGTTGTAAATTCAAAAATATTTTGATGATTAGGTGATTTCATTGGTTGAGAGACACATAATATGACATGAATTATCTTTCCAAGCTAATAATATGCTTAATATCAACTCATATTCAAATTCCTAGTCCATACATAGGCTTAAATATGCACCTACAATAGGGTTCAAGAAAGAAATGCTTCAGTCTAAGAAAGAAAGCAGTTTATGTTTGTTAAAAGCATATAAATGAATATAAGATGAGTATGGAGGTATGATATCATCAAAAATAGTTGGTTATGAGAGTTTCAAACCTTATGAACACCTACAAGCCTCTTTTCATCCAAAATAAGCACTTTTAATGAAAGGTGTCTCAGTCTAAGCATCAAGAACTTAGTTTTGATGGTAATAAATATATAGGAAAAGTTATTGGGAGGTAAAAATTGATGAAAAAAAGTCATGATAAATTTAGAGAGATTTTACCATGAAAATAATCCTATGTAACCTCCTCACAATCCTAAGATACAATTACATCAGGCTCAATTTTTCAAGGTTTCTTAGTCAAGAAATCTGTCTCAAGTAGTGAAGGTGAATGGTTGTGGTTTTGGAGCTATAAAAGAAGAGAATGAGGTAAAATAACATAAAGTAATGAAAAGGGACTATAATTAGGTTGATAAACATCTACCAAAGCTAATAATATAAGAAGTAACCTTTAGACACCCTACTAAACTTATTTTTTTAAGAAAATAGGGGAAGTACCCTCTATTTTGTCTCAGATAGAGGGCACTTTTCACTTGCATAAACCATACATTATTGATAAATAATATATAAACATGAACTATAAGATTTTAGGAGATTGATATAAGGTGTATGAAGTTGTATTACACCTATAAAAACATGAATGACACCTCACATAAGGGTGAGATTGAGCAGTGTAGTCCAAGCTACAAGAGTTGTAGATATAGTAATTAGGCAAGGTGTTAGCCTAATGTTAATATATGAGATCACTTCTAATTCTAACCCTTATAAATAATTGTAATGGTTTTTAGAATTTTCATGGTGGTATAAATGATGTGGTTAAGTCATCTTATAACTATAGAGGGTCAGCAAAGGGGTCTGAGCCATAAAGTTTGTAGGTAGGCCTACTAGACCTAATATAAGGCCTAATGCCTAAAAGTAGTCCTATCACTTTTTGGTGTAAATATACATTAATAATATGTGGGATGTGTTTCTTGGGAGCTATCATAGGTGTTTGAATCACTATTATGTAGATGTGTCCATCAAGAAGCCATTTTTTGGCTTGGGACCAAACTCAAACCTTACAAAATGAATGAAGAAGCTTGAGTGGTCTAGATATGTTAGAGAGGGTCTCAAAGAATCCATCAGTGGCATTGGTTTAGAACTCCAAAATGTAGTCTTTATGAACAAAGGTTAAGACCTAAAATTGTTAAAAACCCTCACAAACCCTCTATAAGGACCCGATTAGAAAGATAAGACAAATGGATCATCCAAATGGAGTGTAAAGGATAGGGAGATTATTTGAATCTATAGAGGACTCTTCATGTCTCCTCCCTATGTAATTCAATTATACTGCACTTGTATAGATGGTGTACAATAGGGATTTATTTGACAAATTTGAGTGTTTTACAGATATAGAGAAGTTTTAGATGATGCAACCAAATTTGGGATAAATTATGGGAATTTTTATAAGTATACATGATCATTTATTGAGGAATTTAATCTCATAATTGTTTTTTATATCTTCCTCATGTCAACTAGTCTAGTGAGAAAGTAATGATCACTTAATGAAAAAGATGAGAACTCCAATTGGGAAACCTTTTGAGGCTTGATTGATGAGTTTGATGACTTGGAGACTATTGAAAGGTGTTATTCCTCATTTTACATGGATTAGATTGAATAATTTAAAGAATTTTGTAAGCCGACTGTGAGAGGTGTATGAGAGGGAATTATTTGTAACTGCTAGGAGTGATTTCTCAAGCCTAGAAGAATATGGATGATTAAGTAACATTCCAATGCATGTGGAGGCTTATCAGTAACCCCTCACCCTAAAATAAATCATAAAACTTATCCCTATTTAGTGGTGAGCTATTATAATGAATGCAAATCATGAGGCCATTTTTATATGTAGCTACAAGAGCATCTACACCACATTTGGAGGAGTTTTGATATCTTGAGAGACATTTGTCCTTGTTTTCCTTATAGGACCTATCTCATGCCTAATTACATGCTATTGTAACTCCTTTTTATTTATTGACAAGTGTCATAGTGACTCTTGAGCTTTAAATTCTCTCTCTTTTCTCATTATTCATTTATGTACTAGCCTTTTTGGATTTTGTATGGATCTCTCCACCTGAGTATAGAAAAACCTTACTCAATTTTTGCCTTAAACTAGTAAAGAATTATATTTTTACCTCATTCATCAATTCATGAAGTTCATTATATGGTTTTTGGTCTTTTACAAGTGTATTTTTCTTACCTTCATATGTTATCCTTCCTAGTGCCTTATGTAGTTTGAAATCTCTTTTGCAGGTTAGCAAGAAGTGTCTAATGGGGATTGTCGATATAGTGAGTAGTATATTCATTAGTGTTTCTAGAAGACCTATTGTCTATTCCTCATAATATAATCTCTATTTAAGACCCCATTCTTGAAATATTGATGTAGAATAAGAGATTTTAGTTTAATGAAGTGTATGCGTAAGTTTTTCTTTAGTTTCAAGTGCATTGTAAGTAGTGTGAGTAGAAAATCTATTTGGTGCATCACCTCCTTAGATAGGTTAATTTAGGTTTCTTAACCCTTTTACTCACAATTTTTAAGTGTGGTTATGGTGTGTAAAAGTGGTACATCAATGGGAAATAGCCTTGATATAGAGACTCACTTTAAATTTGGGTCACCCATAGCCCTGAGGTGTTTCCATTGTGCCACTTGAATGAGGAGAGTTGAAACATATTCTCAAGGGATGAAAGTTCAAGTTACAATAGTTTTTGGAATGCCCAATGGGATTTAAAAGTCCATTCCTTAAGTATTTTTAGTGTTATCCTCAAGATATCAACCTTTGGAGTCAATTCCATTAAACACCAATGGTGAATCCAAACACAAATCTACTAGTCAAGTAGTCCAAGCACTCTAATTAAGGTTGTTTCTTGTTCTATATACTTCTCATGAATTATTCATGGATAATTTTGATGTTGAGTTTTGTCTTACACATGTTGGTGAAACATACCCTTCTTGGCCCATTAATTATCAATATACAGAATTCCTTAGTCAGTCTTGTTAACCCTAATATGATTTGCATCAGTCCTATAATCATCCTTCTGTAGCTTATGTTTCACCTAGTCTACCTAGTTCTTCTCCAAGTCAGTCTATTACAAGTTTCAATAATATTGTCATTGGCTATAAGGACTATATGATAGATCTTGATACTATAAATGGTTGTGGTCAAGTAATCCATAGTGATTCTCTCAAGAGTGTGAGGTATGATTTGAGCTAGTTGAGAGAGAATGGATGCCCATTTAAAAAGTTAATTGGAAAGGACTTATGGGTGAAATGCTTGATGTTTGTGGTCTAATTTTTCACATAGAAGAGAGTTTAAAATCCCATGAACTAGCTCAATATTGTCATATTGAATACATCCCATATCATCCTTCATGTGTGTCAACTATACCCATTCAAAATTCTAATCCAATCATACTTCAAAATGTCCTAAGTCCTTCATGCATTCCACAAAGTTTCCCTTTTTGAAAATCCATCTAAGAGAGAAGAAAAAGGAAGAGGGACACCACTATTGAGAAAGTCAATCTATCTCATAACTAGATTGGAGAGGATTTAGAGAGAATAAGACTAATGTTGGAAGCCCATCTTGACAAAGATAAAGTTGACAAACCAATATTTAATGTAATCCATCATGGTGGAAAAAAATGTTCTTTAGTGTGATATTCCAAGTTGGAGACAAGATGATAATCCCAAGTAAATCCCAAGTTTCATAAGCCAATCATTTACCCCTCCATTTTTATCTTAACCTCATGAATAACTCTCTAATCCTAGCTTCCCAAGATGGAAATAAGTAGTGGCAACTTGTGGAAAGAAGGGTAAAGAATGTCTAAGTAGAGAATTTGAAAGTGAAGAGAAATCTAAACCTACTTAACTCCCTCCCACCCCTCCTCAAGAAGACTTATTCCCTTCATCTCAACTTAATTCTACTTCTTTTCCTAATGAATATCCTATTTTTCCCCAAGAGAATCTATTTCAAGAGATCCTTTCTAAATGAATTGAGGAGCTGGAACTCAAAATATAGGAGCTCTCATCTATCCAAGATAAGCTTGAAGCCAATGAAGTCATTAAAACCATTTCCCCCTCAAACTGATCCATTCTTACCTTCTAATGGTGAATAATACCTTGCTCATTAGAAGCATTCTTAGGCCCAAGTTCCTAGTTTTAAGATGCCTAGCTTTAGAACCACTAAGAGGGAGAAAGAGATAGAGATTTCAGATTGGGTTGATGATAAATAAGAGCTGACTTCTTGTGAGGAAATATTAGATTGTGATGATGAGGAAGAGTAACTTCCTTGTGGTGAATAAGAATTCATGGAAAAGGTTCTTTTGGAATCCAAATAAGAAGAGAGAAATAAGGTTGATGTAAGGGAGATACAAGCTAAAGTCCTTCAAGAGATCCGAAGTGCTAAAGAAGAAGTGTTTTATTATTTTGAGTCTCCTATCTATGATGACTATGGAGATGTTGGAGATGAGAAAGAGGAGGTTTAAAATGAATTACTTATGACTCCTAAGGCTAAATAAATAAATCTTGGAGAGGTAAATTTTCCATTATATCATGAAAACATGGGGCATACTTATATGTGGATGTTTAAAGAATATGAAGATTGTGAGAAGGTAAGAGTTCTAAGAAATCAAGCCCAAGATATTGAGGAGAAAGTATGTTTTGAGAGGTACTACCTTTAAGAGACTCTAAACCATGATGGAGAAATCTATGATGACTATGTGCCTTTTGAAGATGATTTGAAGATTGATTCTAGAACCACATGTGAAGTTGCTCCTACAAACATCAAGAAGGAGTTTGAACAAGAAACACTCGTATAATTCCATGGTATAAAACTTATTGATAGGTTTGAAGAGGTTGTAACAAAATAGAATAACAATGAAACCTTTCAATAAGACATAGACATTGAAGAAGCTATTTTATATATGGAGGTACAAATCTACCATGAGGAGATAATGGAACAATATTATGAGGTATGTTTTCAAGGTCAAGAAGAGTTCATCTACCTTGGAGACTTGTTTGAGATAACTCCATCAAAATACATGCCAAGCCAACGAATAAGAAAGGAACATGAGTCATCTAGTATTACATCCAAAAGGAATCATGCTTACCAAAATCATCCATCTCATGAATAAGGAGATTCAAAATACTTTCCTTTTTATCTAGGAAGGAGGTATGTTTTGTTAGATGCACATAAATAGTTTGCTTCCTATTTTGTTGTCTTTCCTAAGTGTCTTATTGACACATGTGTGTATGTTGTCTTATTTTTATGTGTTGGGGTCAATCAACTATCTTAATAGTTAATTTAAGGTATTATCTTACTATTCTTATAGTGAATTTGACTCCCTCTTCCTAATAGATAGGATAAGACCACTGATCTTTAACATAGCAAGCATGTTACCCCTAGGAATTGCCAAAGTGTTGACCAAATTTGAATTTCAGTCAAATTAGGTCAAACCCTACATATTGAAACTTTTTATAGGTTTATATATGTCTTATTAGGGTCTCATGTAGGTCTAAACATCTCACCTATCCTTGTTCTTACCTTGGTGTAAGCCTAACTACTTGGTTCTTGTTTAATCTTGAAAAGTCAACTCTAGTCAATTATAGTCAAACATGGTCAAAGGCTTAAATTGTTTATAAATGTCCTAATAGTGTCATTGAAGTTTTTTAAGGTGTTCCTAATTCATATTTTTATCCTTTGTTATGTTTCATATGCCAAAAGTGTTTTTTGGTCACATTTTGGTCTCATTAAATGACTTGTAAAGACTTTTCCAAGGAAGAAATTATCACCAAGTAGGTTTATAATGTGTATGAGGTATGAAAATGTTAGTAAATGGTTAGAGGTAGAGAAGAAGTAGTTTCATCTATAAAAATAAGAGAAACTCCTAAACATAGGCTCTTAATGGCACTTGTACAGACTTGGAAAATCCATCTTTAGGTGAAAACATGAGTTAAGTGTCTCTTGAGATCCCTAAAATATTACCTACACCTGGTGTGTAGAGATAGAGTTAGAGAGATAAAATTCATATTCTTCTCCTTCTTTCTTGCTTCCACAAGCCAAGAAGGATCAACTTTAGATGATTGGTGTAGTCTATATAAATAGAGTTATGAGGAGTGATATTGGGAGTTAAGAGGGGCCTTAGTCAAATAAAAATCCATGGAAACAAGTTTTAGTTTCATGCATACTCTTTTATTAACCATTTTTAAGAATTTGGGTAGCTTTTTATGATCTTACATCTATGAGGGGTCCCTGTTTGAGCTTGTTTCAAAATATTTTGCTCTAATTTGATAGTTTAGTTGTTTTATGTGTTTATCAAGGTTATATAAGGCATATTCATAATTTTTTAACTATATTCTTTGTTTTATATGTCTTAAGAACTCAATAAACCTTTTCTAATCTTTTTTTGTGCTTGTAAACTAGTTCTTGCACACCTATAGTTGTCTCAAATAGTAGTCTAGAGGTTTGTATGAAAATATGGGTAGTAGGTACTTGTATTAATGATTTTATAAATAAAGTTGATAGCTTGATGAAAATGATTGATCTTTGGTAGCCCACTATGTGTTGAGGAACAATTCAAAATAGGTAATCTAGTTCTTGAAACCATTTTCCCTAAAATGATAGACTAGAGAGCTCTTCCACTTTTGGGAATTTGAAATATTAAAGAATATGAAGTCTTATTGAGGATAAATAAATCTATTTTATAGCCTTAGAATGGAAAATAAACTTTATAAAATGAATAATATAGGGAACTAAGAAAACATTAGGTTTGGATACCTAGAAAACATGCTTTCACACACTAAACTCTTGTAATGTTGTCTACAAATTTGGACCAAAAGAGGCCTTTTTCTCATCAAGGTTAAAAATTCAATAATATTTCTATGATTGACTAATTTAATTGGTTTAGAGGCAAAAAATATGGCATTAAGGATCATTCCAATAGGATAATATGCTTAAAATCAACTCATATTCAAACTCACAGTCCATACATAGGCTTAAATATGCACCTACAATAGGGGTCAAGCAAGAAAGTAGTTGGTGTTTGTTAAATGAAAATAAATGAATATAAGATGAATATGGAGATATGAGATCATAAAAAGGAGTTTTTAATGAGATTTTAAAACCTTATGAACACCTACAGGCCTCTTTACATCCAAAATAATCACTTTTAAGCAAAGGTGTCTCAGTCTAAGCATTAACAAGTTAGTTTTTATGGCAATAAATGTATAGGTAGAGTTATTAGGAGGTAAAAATTGATGAAAAAATGTCATGATCACTTTAGATAGATTAAAATATAAAAATAATATAATTTAACCTCCTCAAAATCCTAATATACACCTACATTAGGCTCAATTTTGCAAGGTTTCTCAGTCAAGCAAACTATCTCAGGCAATGAAGGTGAAAGGTTGTGGTTTTATACCTATAAAAGTAGACAATGAGGTAAAAGAAATAAATTTATTAAAATTTACTATAAGGAGTTTTATTAAAATATTACTAAGTTAATCATAAAAGTATTAACCTTCATACACCCCCTTAAACACAAAACACAATCCACTTCTATACACCCCCACACACTCTACCTATAAAAAGTCTACCTTAGAATTTGATTAGGTTAGGGGGTCATATGACCTAACCAAGGGTTAAAAAATTTTATGTATCATCCTTGATATTTGGATAATCCCCACAACTCTTATTTTTTCTAATAAAATAGGGGAAGTTCCCTCTATTTTATCTCAGATAGAGGGTACTTTTACCCTACATAAACCATGTGTTCTTGATAAAGAAGATATAAAAATGAACTAGAAGATTTGAGGACATTTATATAATGTGTATGAAGTTATATTTAACTTATATGAACATGAATTACACCTCATATAACTATGAGACTGACCAGGGTATTCCAAGCTACAAGATTTATAGACAGGGTAGTTAGGCAAGGTGCAAGCCTAAGATTCAAACAAGAGGTCAATTCTAATTCTAGCCTTTATAAATCACTATAATTATTTGTATAATGTTCATGGGGTTATAATTAATGTTTTGAATTCATCTCAAAAGTATGGATGGTTATTAAATGGTTTTGAGCCATAAAGTTTGTAGGTAGGCCTACGAGACCTAATATAAGGCCTAATGCCTAAAATTAGTCCTAACACTTTTTAGGGTAAATAGACATTGATAATTTGTGGGAAATGTTTAAATATTTGGAAATATAAGAGGTTTTTTAACCATTATTATGTAGATAAGTCCATCAAGAAGCAATTTTTTGGCTTGGGACCAAACTCAGACCTTGTAGAATGCATGAATAAGCATGAGAGGTTATGTTTGAGAGTTCATATATTCCATTACACTTTACATGGAGCCTCGAGGTGTTCAAATATGTTAGATAGGCTCCCAAATAATCAATTAGTGGCATTGATTTATAACTCTAATATGTAGTCTTTATAAACAAAGGCTAAGACCTAAAATTGCTAAAAACCCTCATAGACCCTTTCTAGGGACCCAATTGGAAAGATAAGACAAATGGAGCATCTAAATGGAGTGTAAAGGACATGAAGATGATTTTAAGCTATATATGACTCTTTAGGTCTCCTCCCCATGAAATTTAGTTATACTACACTTGTACAGATGGTGTATAATAGGGATTTACTTGATATATTTGAGTGTTTTGTAGATATGGAGAAGATTCAAATGATACAACCAAATTTGGAGGATATAATGGGAATTTTTATAAGTATCCATGATAGTTTATTTAGGTATATAAGATCATAAGTGTGTCTATTATCTTCCTCATCTTAGCCATTCTAGTGAGCAAGCAGTGATCACTTAGTGAAAAAGATGAAAACTCCAATTGGGAAGCCTTTTGAGACTTTATTGATGAATCTAATGATTTAGAGAATATTTAAATGTGGCATTAATCCTTGTGCATGGATTTTCTTTAAGAATTTGAAGCATTTTATGTGCCAAGTGTGAGAGGTGCATGATAAGGATTTATTTGTAACTGCTAGGAGTGATTACTCATGGCTAGAAGAATATGGATGATTAAGGACCACTAAAATGCATGTGGAGGCTTATCAGTAACCCCTCCCCCTCAGATCAATCATCATCCCTATCCCTATTCAGTGGTGACATAATATAATGAAGGAAATCATAAGGGTATTTTCATATGTAGCTACAAGAGCATCTACACCACATTTAGAGGAGTTTTGATATCTTGAGAGACATTTATCCTTATTTTCCTTGTAGGACCTATCTCATTCCTAATTACATGCTGTTATAACTCATTTTTCTTGCTTGAAAAGTTTCTTAGTGAATCTTGAGCCTCACCTTCTCTCTCTTTTCTCACATATCATATATGTATTAGCTTTTTTGGCTTTTATATGAATATCTCCACCTGAGTATGGTGAAGCCCTACTCAATTTTTGCCTTAAAATAATAAATAATGCTATTTTTACCTCATTTATGACTTCATGAAGTATATGTTATGGTTTTTGGTCCTATACAAGTGTATTTTTCTTACCTTGACATGTTATCCTTCCTAGTGCCTTGTGTAGTTTGAAAGATCTCTTTTGTAGGTCAACAAGAAGTGTCTAATGGGGATTGTAGCTATAATGAGTAGTCTATTCATTAGTGTTTATAAAAGACCTATCATATATTTTTCCTAATCTAAGATCTCTTAAAGACCCCATGCTTTAAACATTGATGTAGAAGAAGATATTTTAGCTTGTTGAAATGTATGTGCAAGTTTATCTTTGTTTTAAAGTGCATTACAAGTGGTGTGAGTAGATAATATATTTGGTGAATCACCTCCTTAGATAGGTTAGTTTAGGCTTATTAACCCTTTTCCTCATAAGTGTAAGTGTTTTTGTATTGTGCGGAAGTGGTAAATCAAGAGTAATTATCCCTAATCTAGAGACTCATTTCAAATTTGGGTCACCCACAACCCTGAGGTGTTTCTATTGTGCCACTTGAACAAGGAGATTTGAATCATATCCTCAAGGGGTGTCATTTAAAGTGATAATAGTTACATATTATTTATATAATATGACTATGGAGGTGCAAACAACTAAGCATACCTGTGTGGGTATTTTCCCTAGGGAATGGAGGAAATACTAGTGGTGAGTATGTTTACATTTAGGAGTTATGAGTTGAGGAGGTATATGTTGAGGAGGTTAAGGGAGATATATAAATAGGAGATACACACATGATTATGATTAATATTTATGAAAATGGATATGGGGAGGATACAATGATGCATGTATCACTAGAGATCCACATTAATGGAGGATGAGTCATTGATTAAGAGGTTACAATAGGATACTAGAATGAGATATGTTGATATTTCATGATTTTAAGGGGATGAAATAGATAGATAAAGTTATAGAGCCATAAATATAATGAGATTATAGGTATAGGTTGATATATTTACTATAGAGGTTAGGAGTAGAGAGGAAAGATTGGTGACTTATTATGTGGGCACACATATAGATGATGATGCAAGGCTTGAATAGAGAAATCTTAGAGAAAAAGGTGCATTTTGGATGGAGTTAAAGTGGGTGAAGGAATTATTGAAAACACTGGTCTAGTTGAATTCCCTATCAAACATGGTATGGGTGATGGAGAACATGTCTTATTGCATGAGTCTCTATGAATGAGAAGTTCCTATAGATCAGTGAGCACCATTATTATTAAAGTACTCAAGTGTGAGGATATTTTGATTAGGGACTAAGAAAAAATAGACTATAGTATCAAATCATTATGTATGTTATTCAAATCATCATGTTGTGTAGTCTCCATAAATATATAGACACACACCCACACACACACACACAGAGATATATGTATATATATATATATATATATATATATATATATATATATATATATATATATATATATATATATATATATATATATATATATATATATATTCATGGTTTATTATTGCATGTGAATGTGTTATGGATTGGCTTATGTTTATGGAAGTTTTATTTTATAGATGTAGTATATGGATAAATGTATATATGTATATTTGATTTCATCTCTTCTACATTTGATATTCTACACATGTTAGTCTTTTATCATTATTATTATTTTTATAAAATGGATCTAAAAAAGTATTTGTGTGTTATAGACTTTTATTTGAGTTCCTATATTTTGTTCCAACATGAATCGAGTAAATTTTTTTTTATGTTGGACAAGTAAATATGCACCAATGGGATGGAAAAACCATGATATCTATTGTGTTATACCTATAAAGAGTGATAGCGTCACAAATTCAATACTTAATGAATCATGATATGAAATATCATAATAACATAGTTTTAATTCACATAGTGATCTAGACTCAAAATAAAAGCAATAATGAAACAAGATAAAAAAATTGTTTGCAACAATGAAACCATGTAAATAAAACAAATAAAGAAATAAATTTTTTTGTACAAACAAGTAAAACACACATTTTTTACAAAAAATAAATCAAGTAAATGGTCAATACAAATTAGTAAATGATTTTTTTATGTTAGTGGTTAGATTAGAACCATTTATCATAGGATATATTTGATAATGATAACTGTATGATGAGTAATTTGTGGAAGGGATTACTAGGGTACAATACTAGGGAAAATGTATTTTTGATTGGTTTTTATGATTATATTTTTATTTTTGTGGATTGAAAATTTATAGATGTTTGGATAAAAGGGTGGATTTATTATGGATGGATGTGTGACTGATTATGTTAACATTATATACAATATGATTCTAAAACTTAAGCAAAGATGGATCTATGTAATCACCAAGATCAAAACCTTCAACTAAAATGTCATAGGTAATAGGGATAATCATGAAATGGGTTATGTACAAGTGGATAATGGATGCTATGGAATTCCCCCATGTAACTGGGGTGTATATTGTCATTAGTTTACACATGGTTCTATAAGATGGTTTTTACCATGGGACATGTCCAATGTGCCATGGGACATGTCCAATGTGCCATAAGAATGGATTTCACTTTTGGACATATATTTTTAAGGCTATCAAAACCATATAGATCATAGCTATAACAAGAAAATCAAAGCCAAAGAATTTCAAATCAGAGACCTTATTCTAAAATAAAACCAATGGAACACCAATTTTTATTTTGAAAATAAAGCCAAGTTTAAACATAATTGATTCGGTCCATACATCATCATTGTCAAATACAAATTGGGTGCTTATAAACTAGCAAAAAAATAAGGTGAAGAGCTTTATACAATGATAAAAGTCATGCACCTCAATCAATTCCATTATATTAGTAACACAAGTAATATAAGAATGGAATTGATTGAGGTGCATGACTTTTATCAGTTTATAAAGCTCTTCACCTTATTTTTTGCTAGTTTATATCACCCAATTTGTATTTGGCAATGATGATGTATGGACCCAATCAGTTATGTTTAAATTTGCCTTTCTTTTCATAATAAAAATTGGTGTTCCATTAATTTTATTTTAGAACAAGGTCTCTAATTCCAAACTCTTTGGCTCTAATTTTCTTGTTATAGCTAAGATCCATATGGTTTTGATAGCCTTATAAATGGTTAAGGCATTAAGATGTTTCTCATCTAAGAGATCAAGCTCATGTGGCCTTGAGATATGATATTTTTCACTATCAATGATATTTTTAAAAGATATATGTAAGCATGGAAGCTTAATTTCAATAGATAAGATGGACTCACTTCCATAAACAAGGTAATATGGAGTTGCCATATAGGTGTGTGAATGATACTATACTAAGACCATAAATTATGATAAATATGTAAATTTTAATCATGAAGAACATGATTGCAACACACTTAATGATTTTAAGGATGTTTTTTTTCAAAGCCTCTACTTGATTATTGCCTTGGGGATAGTATGGTGTGGACCATTAGTGATTGATGTGTTATTCTTGGTAAAGGGTCTTGACATATTTATTTTTGAAATAATTTACATTTATTGGTAAAATTAATATCATAACATAAAATTATATGGGTTAAAATGAATTTGGAAATCTATTTTACATTTACATTGGTTAGAGAAATAGCTTAAACCCACTTAGTAAAGTACTTAATGGTGGTGAGTATGTGCTTATGAGCATCATATGAGTTGGGATTTATTTTTATAATGAGGTATAACCCCAATGTGGGGAAGGTACATGGAGTGGTAATTGATTTCAATTATTTCGATGGAATATGGATTAGGTCACCATGTTTTTGGCATGAGACACATTTCTTGATATAATAGAACAAAATAGTTTCCATCATTGGCCAATGATATCCAATTCCAAAAAGTTTATTTGTAATGACCATTACACTAGTATGAGTTCAAAAAATACCATAATGAACTTATTTAATGACTAAATCCACCTATTCAAATTTTAAAATCTATAATAAATTTCCATCATAGCCCCTAAAATATAATGTATTTCCAAGGATGGTAATGTGATAATCTCATTGGATGAAGGCTTTCTTGTTATTGTGGGATAAGTTGGTAGGTATCACATTGTCATGAAGGTATATGTATTTATATTGGTACCATTGATAAGTAGGACCAATACCCTCATAGACCATTTCAAATTCATGAGTATCATATACTAGACATATAAATTGCTTAATAAAGAACTAACTATAACTAGTGTTTAGATGCATGTTAAGGAGTGCACCAATAAAATTATATGGACTAAAAATATTGTTTAAAATTATCCACCATACATTTGTAAGGAATTAGTTTATAATATTTGGAATAGTATTCATTAGTTATGTATTTGATGATTAGTCATGAATCCCCAAAAAATAGGAGATGATGGATGTTACACTTAATTTTAAGCTTAAGATTAGAAATAAGAGATTAATATTATAATATGTTTTTGGTACAAAGGAATCATATCTAGAATTATTTTTGAATGAGATCACATTGTAAAATGATGAGAAAAATACCTACCATTGATCCATGACTTGTTAAATACCCATCAAAATACAACTACCACTCTATTTTTCATCCAAGGACATGATATCTTCATCTAGAAAATATGTGATTATAGATTTGATATCCATTATTGGTGATTCTACCAAGTTATCTACAAGTATTTTTCATTTGATAAAATTTTATTTTATATACTCTATTTCAAACTCTCTTAGGATCATGACCCACTTTGACATTCTCCATGTTAAATCTAATATGTAAAGCATATACTTAAGTGGATAGACTTTTACAATTATTTTGATGATTATTGAGCATGTAATGGTGAATTTTATGGGAATTAAAAAAATTATAGACATGTATTTTATTTATGGTAGATTACTTTAGTTCATAGGATACCGAGGTTCTACTCAGATAGTACACTTCTCTTTATGTCCCATGTTTATCATGTTGTGTCAATAATTACCTAATGCATATTATGTAGCTAAAATATATAGTACTATAGGTTTCCTTGGAATTGGTGGCATTGGGAATAGTGGATTTTATAGATAGAATTTAATATTTACAAATAATTTTTATACTCCTCATTCTAGTGAAAAGTAGTGATTTTTTTTAATAAGAAAACTGAAAGAATGACATATGTCTACAAGTTATGATATGAATCTATTGATTAGCTAAATAACTTGAAAATTATAAATTTACTTTAAATTTGATGGTGGAATAATTTATATGATAGTTTTTACCTTTTTAAAATCTAAATCTATACCTCTTTGTGATATAATAAATACCAAAATCTTACTTGAAGTAACCCAAAACATACATTTATTTGTATTGATATGAAACTTGTATTCAACCATTCAAATTTTTTGTGTAGTAACATATACTATAGTTATATATTTTTCCAAAATATTGTATACATAGTCTTCAATGATATCATGAGGAATACCATGAAATATAACTGTCATTATGTGTTGTTTATTGGTTTTGGCATTCTTGAGGCTAGGTGGAATTACTTGATAATAAATCATGCCCCAAAGTGTGATAAATGTTATCTTATGTTGGTTTTCAAGAGCTATTTTATTTGATTTTACCCTAAAAAACATCCATTAAGGATAACATCTAATGACCTTTTATGGAATCAATAATAATGTCTATTTTTGGTAAAGGAAAATCATATTTAAGACATGTTTTATTGATATCCCATAAATTTGTGTAGACTATGATCTCTGTTAGTTTCTTAGTGACTAGTACTATATTAAATATCCACTTCTAACTATTTTTACAATTCCTCCTTCATGAGTAGTGCCACCTTTGGATGCATTTTTATAAGTTTATATTTGATTGGTTTTACATCTTTATGTAAAATAAGGTGATTCACAATTAGTGAAGGATCTAACCCTAAAATGTTTACATATTACCATGGAAATACATATGAAATTTTATTGAGTAGAGTAAAAGTGAAATGTTATTATAGATCAAAGGAAGTAACTAGTTTCACAATTTTAAGGTTTTCTTTAGTTTTAATATTGATGTCAATGGTTTTATCAATTAATAAAATGGATTATTATTGAAACATTTTTATAGGTGTAGGAATATTAAGTATCTCCTCAAGGTCTTGTTGATTAGGAATGTCTTCATATAATATTTTAGAGGATATAGTTGCATGAATCTGATTCTTTTTTGAATGATTTGAGTCTAAAGGTTCCCCAAAGTACAAAAAAATATTTAAATAAATTTAAAATACTCTATTTTGATCTCATAGTGGGATATTATCTCTAAATATCAAAAACTTAGATATGGCCTCATCATTATTAAAATGATAAAATGAGGGTGATTTTTGTTGGTTTTATAATATAAGTTGTTGAAAGGTTAGTTCACAAATTAAAATTGTGATGTCATTAAATAGATTTGTGATGGATAGACCCTAAAAGTGGATACAAATGAAACTCATTTTAGTGTCTAAAGAGGATTCATCATAGGTGGTATAAGAATCACTATCATAGTTTTATAATCTTACATTAGGTGGTTTGAATCTAATACCTTGAAAATATTCATTTGTTATGGACATTATAGGCTCAATGAGACTTTATTCATGCAAAATAAGACATTTTAATAAATATTTCATGATGTTTCACAAAATGGATTTAGGTATAGTATATTTTTTATTTTGAAAGAATGTAGCCAATTCTTCAATGTAGAGATAAGATGAGTTGGAATCTTCAACCTACTCTTCAAAAAAGAACCCACCTTATATGAAATAGGTTTTGTCAAACTTACGAAGAATTTGTGTTTGATTTATATGATGGGTTTTATCTTGATTATTGGGGACATGTGAATTTTTCCTAGATAATTGGCATCATGGATTTTATATTCTATCATACTTTCATCAAAAATGGAAAATCTAGATGATTGAAATGTGGACTTGGTCATGGATGGTTTATTTTTAGATGTATTTGGGTGATTGATGGATGTAAAAGTTAAGTCACCATGATGGATAAAGTTATAAATCTTTGGTGACTCTTTGGTAGGTTCATAGGTATCTTTAGTAAATGATAAATAATTGTAACTTTGATATCTCCCTTCCAATAACTCATAATATTGAAAAGGTTGAGAATCACCTAGAATGGTAACTTCCATACCATCATGAGAAAAATTTAAACTTTGATGGATCCATGGATTTACAAGGAGTAGGTTATATGGGAGATCTAGATCAAGAATGTGAATTAAGTTTTCATAGATCAAATACCCCACCATGAGTAGAAGATAGATAGATCCCATTAATTATCACTCATTATTATCATATGGATTTGTAGTAATGGTATTAAACTCTATTATTGTAGTATAATGTCCTAAACTATTTCAAAATCTTAATGTACATAGATATAATAATGACCCATTATATATAAATACCCTATTTAATTTATTCTTGTAAATAAATACTTATATGTATAATGGAAAGTTATAAGATGAACCCATACATGAAATTTTTGAATGATCAAAGTTCACTTGATTATTAGACAAGTGCTTGGAAGTTGGACATATTTATGTCTTCTGTAACTTTATATTCTTACAATGTTTTGTAAAAAATGTCCTTATAAGTGGGAGACATCTTAAGAAGGTCCAAAATGGAAATTTGGGTTGGCATTTTCTCAAATTTCTCTATGATTTTATATTTTCTTTTAAATGTAGGAAAAGAGACACTTGGAATTGTAATATTTGCATGCCTCATGCTGATGGCACAATATTGGGATTTAATTTAGTAACAAAGACAAGATGATCTATATGGTCCATGTAATTCACTATAGAATCAAAGGGATGAGCAGCTTGGTTAACATTATTCATTTGGTCCTAACTTTAGATTTTATTATTATGCCTTTTCTCATGATTTGAGAAGGGATCTTTATATATCCATAGTTTCTTATTGTTAGAATTTTATGCATTATTATCTACTTATATCTCCCCATGATCAATTAAATCTTAGACATGGTGCTTTAGTCTCATACAATGATTGGTGGAATGCCATTTGATTTTTTGGTAGTTTCTATATTTTTTATATCTATACTAGTCACATTTTGGATAATTTTTATCAAAGGGTTTAGTGTTTGTTATAGAAAGGATTATAAAGCAAGTTAGTCAAGCATTAGTCTATAAATAAATAAAAATTCATAGAGAACTAACTAACTAAGCCTATCTATTCCTATATGAATTACAAAGGATAATAAGAAACAAATGAAATAAAACAACATCATATTACCTTCCCAAATGGATTCACGATACCCATGTGGCTCAAAAACATGTTCTTCTTTGATCAAGCATCCTTGTATTTTTCAACAATGGTGGCAAACTCCTCCAATGTCTCAAGAACACTCCATAAAACATAAGATCATGATATTAAATCACTAAACTAGCCTATCGATGAATCTTTCAAACAAAATCAATGATCAAATGCAAAGGATTATAGAAACAATTTAACATTATAACTTTTTAACATTCAAGTTTAAAGTTCAAGTATATGGCCTCTCTATTTATAAATTTTTGAGATTGGTCAGGATCAACCGTGACCATCCATCTCAAGATTGAGATGTGTGGACATAGATAATCCTAATATTTAGAATTAAATACATAATTATCTTCATCATGAACTTGGAATAAGGGGAATTAAAGAGTCATGGGAGGCATTAACTAGGCATGGGTGACCCATAATCCTAATATTTGTGGCATTTATGGCATAGGGATGTCTTCCTAAAAAATGATGTCACCTGATGATGTAGTTAATAAGAATCAATTTTCAAAAATAAATGTTCAACAACTCTCATGGAAAATCCACTTAAGCTCTTGATTTGGATTAATTAGCCTTAAACAAGTTTAATCAAAATTTGTGTAATT
Source organism: Torreya grandis (assembly GCA_037957365.1). Taxonomy (NCBI): domain Eukaryota; kingdom Viridiplantae; phylum Streptophyta; class Pinopsida; order Cupressales; family Taxaceae; genus Torreya; species Torreya grandis. Next base: position 290,883 of record JARHVA010003090.1, read on the forward strand.
ATTTGAAAATTGGCCCTCAATTAATCAAAATGGTTAGAAAGTCATATTATTGAGTTGTAATTTGACTCAAGAAGAATTAGAAGCTAATGTTAGATGCATTGGAAATGTATTTCTATTTAAGATGTTTCCAACACAAAATAACAAAGGTATATGGCATGTACCAATGAATGTAGGAGAAAAGAGTGATCTAGAGTATAGAAGGTAAAATCATCATTTTGACTCGAATTGAATTGATCAAAGTTCAACTAGATCATAAATTGTATTGACCTATTTAGGGATACTTTTACATAAATTGGCACTTATAAATGACAAGTTCAAACCATTTATCACTTTTTATGGATTTTGACCTAAAATGTGCATTTGAATACAATTCAAGTAAGATTGACAATTTCAGCACAAATAATGTTAGGAATTGGATGTCTACATTTTGCCATTATTTGAGAAGGCATAGTGAGATATTTAGGCAAAGCAATGTATTTTCAAAGAAAAGAGTTGTCAATAATAAATTGGAATAAACCCATGATTCCCCCTCGAGAGGACATACTATGATGAAAGAAAAGGATGAACTCTCAAAAAGATAGAGAAAGTGAGAGGTTAACCCATGGAATAGATCACATCTAACAAGTTAATGATTTCACACGTGATTACCATCAATGATAAAAATATAATGAGAGGTATAATAAGCCCCAGAGATAGGGGGATGGAAAAGATACAGTCCATAAATGTAAGGGACACACTATAAATGTACCCAATTTGAGAGTATAAGCTGTGCACTTATGACATTGATAAATCCTGAGACAAGTTGCACACTAAATATTTCCATCATGGGAATTAGTGTGTAGATATTGGAATTAAAGGAAAAGAGAGAGTGTTCTACTTTAGGAAGGGAAGCATCACTAAAATAGGGTCTCTAAAGAGAATATAATAAGAATTAATCTAGTAGAGTAGATTTGATCATGATAAAGTAGTTTTACCTCAATAAGAAATTTTTTTATCATTGATAAAGAATAAAGAATGGTTTTTCCCCTATAGAGTTTATTTGATTTAGACATGGTTCAGATGTTAGGCCCCAGCATGGGAAATTGGCAAGCAAAAAAATAGCTCAAGTATATAACCAAAAAGATAGGTTAAAGTGAGTGGGTGCAAACATACATGCAATGGTGTAATGGCTTATAAAACCATATAAAACCAAGTATATGAGAATGCACAAAGTGATGAGAGAGATGAAAATAAGAATGGAGATAGATGAGCTAAACTTAATATAAATTGCCTGCTACCTACATAGTTCTATGGACTCATGTTACAACATGAACTTCAGGCCAATGTAGTTCATCCAAGTTTGGGAGAGAATGGAATGAGGAATAATGAAAAATGACCAAGAATTTATTAGACTCATAATGTATATAAAGATATTCATTTCTAAGCATATAATAGAGGGCTAAAATGCATGTTACCTAGAAGCCTAATTCCATATCATGAGCCTAGGTTTTGCAAAGTGTTTTTGGGAATTATTCATCGAAGTTGATGTTGATGTTGATGTTGATGTTAAGATGTTAAGACTTAAGAAAAAAATACTTACTATATCAAAATAAATTAGGTGTCAGAATTATGAATAACTTAGAATGACATAAGATTCCAATTATATTGATCTAGTTCAAATGTGAATACCTATAACTAATGATAATGGTAAAACAATGACCAAAACCAAAGTTATAGTGATTTAAATTTAAACAAAAAATTAAAAACAAAGAAAAAGATAAACATAAATGAACCTAACTTGAAATCAAGATACGATCTATGAATACTTAATTAGGAATAAAAATGTTTAAAAATAAAAGGAAAGAACATCTTAATGACATGAGACCAAGATATGAATAATCAAGATCTATGTGGACCATCAACGAATTATTGAGCACAAAAAAGAAAATAAAAATTAAATAGAAAAACAAGACACCAATAATAATAAAATAAACAAAATGGTCCAAGAACAATGTAATAAAATAGGATCAAGATATAAATAATTGAGAGCCACGTGAATCATCAAGATGTTCTAAAACACAAAAGAGATAAGTAAAAACAAATAGAAAAAGACAAGACCAAGATGAGAAAAGAAGTAATAAAAAAGGGAAAAAAGAGAAGAAATAAAGGAGAGGTGTGAAAGCATTAAAAAACACCAAGAAACTCAAATAAACACACAAACAAAAACCAAATTAGTATGGTTTAAATACAAATGTTCATGCATGTGCGGTAGATGTGTTACTTTCCACCACATCATAATAAAGAAAAATGAAATTTTTTCCCTAATTAAAGAGGAACAATGATATAAGAAATGGGGGAAGAGAAGAAAAGGAAGGGGTTGGCTGAGCTGACTCGAGATGTATCAGATAAGAGGATTTTGCCTACATAGTTCCATGGATGCATGTTCTAACATGAACTTTAGGCCAAATGTAGTTGTCCCAAGAAATGGGATAAAAGAAAAATGATGATCAGACCAACATGATTAATGTTATAGAAGAAATGAAAGATATGATAAACAAATGAGAATGGTCTGGAAAATAAGAAGTTGATGATAAATAATGACCTTAAAAAATGGCAAGTGCGTGTGAGAGAGATGAAATGAATTGGTGTTTTAATGCTTGAAAAATGGCAAGAGAGTAACATGATGAAATGGGAATTTATAAAATGTACAAAAGTGTGAGATAATGTTTTTATTCTTGTATGGATCATGTTTTGATGTTTTTGGTATTTTCAAAGTATTTTTCATGTTTTTGGGATAAAAAATGCACAAGGTGTGACCATCTAGTTAAGGAGATGTGTGTCCTAAGAGTATAGGTTCCAATAAGATAACTAATATAATTTTAATTCCCCATGCTCACAAATCAGTGAGAGTGAGGTATCTTGATATGTAATAGTGTAACAATGGTCTAGAACTAAGAAGATGTTTTTGCTCACTTATTTGAAGCTACACAATATTGTCTTGGCTGAACTGCTTTATATAATTTTTGCTAAGGATGTTCATAATGTTCATGAGACATAATAAATATCATAATTGGTCATGAGATAAAAATTATTCAACCTTATAACATGCCTTAGACATAACAAAGAATATGCTTTTCAAAAAGAGAAATCTAGAATGGGATGAAGAATATGCTTAGAGTGCCAAGTGTTCAAATTTTGTACTATTGGGAATCAAAATAAGGTGGAATAGGGTACTATAAAATGTGTTCAAGGTAAGATAAAAGGGTGGGATAAAATTATGATAGCACAAGTTACCCCCAAGTCATGAATTTTATAAATAATGGTTCATAGTTGTTCATGCGTAGAACCACTTAAGGTGTATGATGTTCATAGGCTCTAAAATTTCTTCACCATTAGGTTTAATTAATCGATATGCTCCTGATCCATAGTTTACTATGAAAATATATGGTCCTAACCAATTATGCTAAAACTTACCTTTCTTTTTGGGTTCAACATTCATGTTCTTCTAGTTCTCTTTCAAAACTAAGTCATTAACCTTAATTCTTGAGGGAGAATTCACTTGTTGTAGCTTCTCTACAATATATTCAAATAGGCCTGTAAGTTTTCTAGGGTATCCAAATGCTTACCATCAAGAAGCTATAGTTCATGTAGTCATGAGGCTCTATAGCCTTCATTATCTTCAATGTGCTCCAGTGATATTCTTAATGATGAGATCTTAATCTCAACCAAGATGATAGATTCAATGCCAAAAAAAGGGAGTCTGGAGTAGCTCCATTTGGGGTATGATGATTGGTTCTATAATCCCAAAGGGTAAGAAGAGTTATAAGTGCCAATTACAGCCAACATCATTGACAATCTACTTTAAAATGGCTAGAATGGTTTTACTTGATGCCTCAACTTATTCATTGCATTATGTATATGGAATGGATTTATTGTACTTTATCTTGAATTTTTCACAAAGATATTTCACAATCTAGTTCACAAAGGTATGCCATTATCAGATATAATATAGACTGGGATGCTGTATCAATAGATGATATGGTAATGAATGTATTTAGCTATTTGTTTCCTAGTGACATAAGTGAGAGGAATGTCATTAATCCACTTGGTAAAGTACTTGGCTATAGTCAAAATATGCTTATGGACATTTGAATATGTTAGGCTAATTTTCCTAATGAGATCGAGACCCCATGTTGAGAATGGCTATGGTGTTGTAATAAGCTACAATGGTAAGGAAGGTGCATATATCAAGTTTCCATGTTGCTGATAAGGAACACACTTATTTACATAATTACAAGCATCTATCACCATTTTGGGCCAATAATAGCCTATTCTAATGAGTTTCTTTACTAGGACTACACCATTGGTATGGGTGCCACACATCCCTTTTGAACCTCTTTTAGTGCCATCCTGGATTCTCCCAAAGATAAACAATGAAGAAGCATTCCATCATAGCCTTTATGATAAAGCATGTTTTCAAGGAGGATATAACATATTAAGTGATGAAGGAAAAGTTTTTTTTGGTTTTTGGAAAGGTTGGTAAAGAATACATGACTATGGAAATAGTTATAAAAATCTTGGTACCATGGTAGCTCAAGTGAGGGATTAGGATCAACAATGGTGCATATCATCTTTGAATCTGATAGAATATGTGTCAACTGAAGAAGATTTTCAATCAAGAACTGATACTCTTTAGCACTGTCATGCATTTGAATCATGGAACCAATTATTTCCATGGTTTTAGTAGATCTATTGTTAACTTATAGAACTTGATCAAACTATAAAGATTTAAAATGTGTTTTGAGGTTATCAACAATTTGCTTGTAAGGAACAAGATTATCATCATTTTTTAATACTAGTCAATTTTTTGATTTATTATTAGCTATTAATCTCCATAGAAATTTAAACTTTGAATATCCCATTTTATGGTAAGATGGAGCCTTGCAACCAATGCCTCATATTCAGCCATATTGTTTATACACTAAAATTGTATATGAAATGCTTTGGGGATCAAATCCCCCTATGGCATGATAAAAAATATGCTAGCTCTAGACCCTTAGGATATGAAGGATACATAAAAATAGAGCATCCACTATTCAAGGTATTATGATTCTTGTCTTATCATGATGATAAAATCATCTAGAAGGTCAAAGCTAAGAGGTTGAGTGGTCGTAATAAGAGCTTCTACAAGTTGGTCAGCAAGAACTTTTCCTTTGATTAACTTTTGATTTTGGTACTCAATATCAAACTCACTAAGGAGTATAATCCATTTAGACATACATCCTTGAAGATTTTCTTTAGATAAAAGGAATTTGAGAGGATCTACCTTGGTGATAATAATAGTTTTGTTATTTAGCATATAATATCACAATTTATTAGTGGTGAACACCATAACTAAACAAGCCTTCTCAATAGGCATATAATTATGTTCATCTGCTACCAATGTGTGGCTTAAATAATAAACAACATGTTTCTTACCATGATCATCATGCTGAGCCAAAAGTGCCCTTAGTGCATGTTCCATAGCTGATATATAAATAAGTAGTGGCTTTCCTTGTGTTGGAGGTTTTAAGACTGGTGGATTGGCCAAGTATGTTTTATGCTTTACAAATGTTATCTAACAATCTTCATCCCACTAAAATTTTACCCCTTTATTCAATATATGGGTAAATGGGTGGCACTTATCTGTCAATTAAGAAATGAACCTACGTATAGATTAGATCTTTCCTTGTAGACCTTGAAACTATTTAAGATTATTTGGTGGAGGCATTTATATAATAGAATTGACCTTTATAGGTTCAAATTTGATCCCTCATTATGATACAATGAACCCTATCAATTTTCTTGATGTGACTCCAAAGATAAATTTCTTAGGATTCAGGTGGACTTTATATGCATGAAGACTCTCAAATATTCTTTGTAGAATGTCAGGGTGTCCAACTCTTATTCTTGATTTTTATAGTATATCATCAACATATTCCTTGAAAATTTCATGTATCATGTCATGGAAAATGATAGTTATTTCACATTAATATGTGGCTCCTACATTCTTCAAAGCAAACGACATGAGTTGGTAACAAAATGTCCCCCATGAAGTGGAGAACACAGTCTTATGATGATCTTTAGGGGATATCTTAATCTGATTGTAAAAAAAAAATCCATCCATTAAAGACAACATATTATACCCATCAATTGAGTCAATGATCATGTTAATGTTGAGTTTGAGGAAAATCATATTTGGGGCATACTTTATTGATATAAGAAAAATTAGTACAAACACGTATGCATGGGTTCTTTTTACTCACTGGTACTATGTTAGAAACCCATTCAAAGTAGTCCAATGGTTTTATAAAATTGGCTCCTAAAAATGTTTCCAACTCAGCCTTAACCAAAAGGGTGATGTATAGAAGCATCTTTCTCAACTTTTACTTGACTGGTTTAGCACCAGGGTGAACAACAAGATGATGCATAACTAAATTTGGGTCCAAGCCTATCATGCCAGAGTATGCCCATGAAAAGATGTCTATATAATCCTTAAGAATGGATATAATATATTCACATTATGCTTTACTAAGGGAAGCTCCAAGATAAACCATTTTGGGATCCTCATGGGTTCTTAAATTCACTTTTGTTATCCTCTCCATAAAGAGTGTGGATCCATCTTCTATAATTGTAGGAAATGTATGGTCATTATCATTTTCCTCTACTATATCTTCTTATTTTTCATCACAAAGATATAGATAATATGAAGAATCAAAATCTACCTTCTTAGGTGAAGGTCAATTGATAAAAACATTTGGAAACTCAAGAACAAGATTCTCAAATATTTGATGTTGTTCTAAATAGATTCTTATACTAGCTATGGAACTTAGGATGGATGGGATTTATACATCCTAAGGGGATGATAAAACTTTCCCACATGGGAGTGCCTAAAATAGGTTTTCACTCAAAGGCTTGTCTTTTTCTTTACTTTTTCCCTGATCGATAATTCCTCAAAGAGGTTTTCACCTAAAGATCTCGATGTTTGTTCTTAATTACGACCAAGAAATTTTTCCTAATCTCCAAAGTAGGTAAAATAATTTAATGAAAAATCAAAATCCTACTTATGATCACCAATGGTGAATACATCTCATAGGCCCATGTATTATGAAATTGATTCTTCAGTTTGGAACTCATCAAGGAATATGACCAAATTTTAATGATCCCAATCTGAGTTTAGGATGGGAAAGGCATAGGTAACATTGAGGGTTTACTTCAGGATGGGAAGCACCAATGGTAAATATATAATGTCCTACTTTAGGAAGGGAAGCACCACTAGGATGGGTTTTTGCATTAGGACAGGAAGCTCTAATATGTATTATGGTTAATATGTCATTTGAATCAAACAAATCTGAGTCAACTAGCTCATTGAAAAGGCTATAATGGGACATTATGTCATTGTTAGGATTTTCATTACTAATCACTTTGGAAGAGTCACTATGAAATGTGATGAGGTCATCCTCTGGTGGTTTAAATCTAAGACCATGATTCTAAATGATAACTCCAGTTGATAAGGGTTCTAAAATTCCTTACACTTACGGGTCAAGGTCTTTCCTTGTATAGTCAAGATGATCCATTATCCTATAAGGGATAAGATACTTTAGATTCTAAAAACAATCAACAAGGCCTTAAGAACATAACCAATCTCCCTTGATAAAAGTCTCTCGATCTTTCTTTGGTGCAATTATAGGTACAAAAACCATAGGAGGTTTTGGTTGTTTCTTCTTTGGTTTCCAAATCTGATCAGGTCTATTAGAATTCTAAGAATTTTTAGGCTTACCAAATGTTTTAGGTGATTTTGATGATTTTTCAATATGGAGGACATCATTTAAATGGTACATGGAAATGCCTATGTCTTTAATAATAACCTTCTTGGCTAGAGTTGAAGGAAATGGATCAATCAAAGTGAAGGCTAGATCATCAGGGTCTATATAATTAGATGGAGATGGATGAGAAATGATGGCTTTATTCTTATTTATAATTAATTCAAAAATTGGAAAATAGTTATAATTACAAAACTCTACATCAATATGTTTTTAGTATTAATATGGCTATTGAACAGTGAGAATAGTAACCTTGATCCCATCATGGGGAAACTTAAGGCATTGGTGAAGAGTATATGGAACTCCCTATACTTTATGGATCCAAAGATGACTAAGAAGTATGTTATAAGGAAGCTCAATATCCATAATATGGAATAATGTGTGATGAAAAATAGACCCAACCATGATTGGCAACCAAATTGTACCGAATGACTCCCTCTCAACATTACCATAAGCTTTGATTGGAATAGTTTCTAGCTAAATGTCTTTATCCATGTAGCCCAATCATCATACCAATTTAAGAGATATGATGTTTAGCCTTGAGCCATTATCTATAAGAGCCCACTTGATCTTGTGATACGAAATAATTATTTAAATGTATAGTGTGTTATTATGGTTTGGGTTGAGGGTGGGCATGTCTTTTTGATCAAATGTGATTTGCCAAAATGAAGACACGTGTCCAACTAAGTTCTATAACTGATCAAGGTTTAAATCATTAGGCATAATAGACTCTTGCAAAACTTTTATGAAGATGGTTTTATAGACATCAAATTTTTGTAAGAGTTCTAATATGAAAATTTGTGTAGGGGTTTTATCTAATTGATTCATTATACTATAAGGCCTTTCAATTATGTATTGAACTAGTTTAGTCTTTTTTGGGACAATATTCAGTTTGAAACTATTGGCACAATGTTCTCATTGGGTTTTATGAAAGAAGTGGGTGAAGGGCCCTAGATGGTAACTCACAGGCGTCTAATTATGACTGCACAACCTAGAGGTGGTAAAGAGTTATTATAATTAGAAGAGGAAGAAAAGGGCCTTAGATGGTGACTCATGGGTGACTAATTGCATTGCTATAAATTTGGGTTAGTGAGGAGACTTTATAATTAGAATAAAAGTGTTGTTGTTTAGGATTAATAACCCATATAAATGGAGTAGAAACATGATGATGTGAACTTGACATAGTATTACTGGGGGGAGAGGGTGCTAACCCTATAATGATGGGTCTTGTCTTATGAGGAACATGAGATTGGCCATGCATTTTTATAGTAACAATGCCAATGTGGGTTGAAAAAATACATCCCATAGTGTTATTATAGTTGTAAGGTATGTTTTTATAAGCCACATCATTAGTATGGGTATTATGATCTTGATTATGCTCATTATGATTCTAACCTTGTTGTTGGTTTTGATTCTACCTCATCCTTGATTGTGACCATTTTTATTATTTCTTGGAGGTGGTGGATCATGTCAAGGAAAGGGGTATTTATAGACTCCCATATCTTGATTTGTGTCCTAATTAAGGGAAGACTTAGTTTATATTTCACCACTTTCAATAAAGTCCTCAATAATATGTCATAATTGAATGCAATGATATGTACTTTGACTAGCAACACGATGAAAGTTACACCATTTTTTCCCTTTGTACCAGTCTAGTTTTGGTTGATCTTGAGGAAATGGCCTTGATACTAGCCATACAATTAAATTAGATGTAATGAGATTTTATAACACTATTTCAACCTATTCTCCCAACTTGCTAAATACTCTAAAATTGTTATGAAATGTCCTTCGTGGAGGTTGTTTGTATAAAGTAGGTAGTGGATTTGGGGGAGTTAATTATACATTTTGAGGAGGCATAACATGTACCATTTATACATTTCTTGTTTTAGTCACCTCATTTATAAACATGTTCTCATTTTTTCTAAAGCCCTTAGGCTTATCTTGCATAGTTGTTTGAACTGGTGATTTAGTCTGATTAGATGATTGACCTTACATAAAAATATTAAAAAGGCCCTTAGTAACAAGATCCTTCTCAATATACACTCCTTTGTCAATAATTTCTTCAAATAAGTTAGCACAAGCTAACCATAGATTATGCACAACTTTATGATGCAAATTATATGCAAAGATATCAGCCAACTATTTATCTAGCAAATTATTTTGAAAGTGGCCTACCAATGCTCTCCACCTTTGTAGATATGTGGTGAAAATTTTACCATCACGTTACTTGGCTTTGCATAAGTTAACAATGTTTAATTCATGTTTTATGTTATATGATAAATGGTTCATGAACTCTTTTGATAAGTCATTCCAATTCACAACTGATCCCTTGGGTAGTTTAAGTAGCCAATTAAGATCTTTTCCTGCTAGACTTCATGGAAATAGTCATAGAAAGTACTCGCTATTATAAGCAACCTCTTAACATAAGATGAAGAATGCCTATATGTGTTCATGTGGATCTCCTTTTCCTTTGTATTTGTCAAATTTAGGTACCTCAAAATGAGGTGGAAAGGGGTTTTGGAGAATAGATAAATCAAATCAATATGGGAATATCTCATCAAATTTGTATATTTTAACTCTATTATTCATCTCCAATCTTTAAACAATTTAATTAATAGAATTACATTCTTGCATGTTTGGTACATATATGGATTGAATAAGATTTTGTTGGGGTGGAATGTGCCCCTAGTTTTGTTGTTTTTGAGGTGGAATGTGCTGTTGATTTTGTTGTTGTTGGGGTAGAATGTGCCCCTAGTTTTGTTTCTATTAGGGTGGAATGTGCCCCTATTTTTATTTCTATTGGGGTGGAATGTACCCATAGTTTTGTTATTATTGGGGTGGAATATGCCCCAATTTTTGTTGTTATTGGGGTGGAATGTGCCCTTGGCTTTGTGTGGATATATAAGGAGTGTATAGATTCTGATCCATGACTTGGTTCTAATTTCCTCCTTGATTTGAGAACATAGGTCATTGATTCTTGGATTGTAAAACATTCCTTGAATTTGGCTATTTTGTATTTTATTGATTTTGTAAATTTATATGTTTATTTACCAATTTTTGTAGTGGTTGAAAATAACTAGCCAAATTATCTTGAGGGATTTCCTCAATTTGAAATGAATGTTTGGGTTTTTGAGTTTTTAAAGTAACAAGAGTTTATTGATGATTGAAAAATGTATGTTCCATGTCAAATGAAACACTTTGTAAGGTCTTTTATGACTTTAACTATTCATTTATATTACATTGATCCACTATGGTCATGTCCTCATATAATACTTGTTGCATACTTTCAACCACATTTCTTTGTTCTTTTGAATCATTATTATGAATTCAAGTAGTAACTAAGGAGTCAATTAATTCTGTGACAAGTTGATCTACATATCATTGACTTATTATCTTGATCTTAGCTAGAAGATCTAGATTTATGGGTTTTTACTCTATTTGTATTTCTTTTCCTTTATTAGAGGAAGAAGGTATGTCTATTTGTGTAAAATTTTACTCTTACTGTCATTGTTCTCTTTCTCTAACTAAGGTATACAATTTTTCTATAGGAAAGTCAGAAGGTAGTCTATCACCTGATTCTATCAATATAATAAGGGATTCATCTTGATCTTCTTGGGTTTGATATTCATTTTAATCATCTTTAAATCCTATTGTTGTGGGGATATCATCAAAAACAATGGGGTTATCTTGACCATCATAAAATTGCTCATCTTCATAACTAAGGCCATAAGAGGCCCCACTATGACTAAACCTTTGAGTCATGTCTAAAATATTTTTTATATGTGTTTGAATAAATTTGTACCTCTACTTAGAAACCAAACAAAGTATGTTTTGGCTCTCTTTTAATCAAATAACCAAGGTACCAATGAGACTATAAGGGAGGGTGGTTTGAAACCACACACAATTTAGAATATTTGGCTCATGAGTATACTCAACCTTTGTTAAGGTTGAAATCATATAGATTAGAAGAGGGTAAGGTAACTCAAAGACCCAAGGAAAAAACTAGTACACCAAATCCTAGATCTTTGTGATACACCTGCACTGTAAATGCTAGTTTTAACTTTAACAAGTTGACCCTAGAAGTGTAGAGGAAATCTCTCTAGATTATTGTTAGGATCCTACTCCTTAAGAGCACAATTTATTACCTTTGCATAAGCAACTAAACATGGAATTAAACTAGAAGTAATTTGTAACTAGAATTCAGAAACAACACAAAATATGAGAGACAATACAATCTTGTATTAACACTCTTCCAGAAGGAAATACAATGAAGAAATCAAACTCTTCCCACACCTCTTAGGCATACATTAATTCTCCCTCAAGAGTTCTTTCTCTTAATCAATTACAAACCAAGTCAAACACAGAGTTGTTCCCTCCACCAGTCAGTGACAATCAACCCAATGGTTGTTATTGCCTACTGCCAGTCCACCAAGTACTCCAAGTACTCCAAGTAGATCTCCTTGATCTTGCACACCTGTAGATCTAACTGATCTTACTTACCATGTAGATCTCCCTGATCTTGCACAACCTACAGATCAATTGATCTTACATACCTTGAGACAACCAACCCAATTATTGTTCTTGCCTTCAAGTTGAGGATCTAATCCTTGTCCTTGATTACAATACAACCCCATGGGTCTATTAAATAGATCCCAAAATAAACAATAATTAGAAATGTAAACTCAAGACTAAAATTAGTCTTTACATGCAAACTAACTATCCATCTAAAATTATACCAGTTTTGGAAACGCACACACACACACAGGTTGCAGACATCGGTTCCTGTCTGACTGATGCCGGCCGACCCCTAACCGATGTTAGTTATTGTGTAATTGAATATGACCAATTTCAGTTGATCAGACTGACATTAGTTACTTTAAAACTCAACAACCTCCACCATTTTCATTAGTGAAGCTTTTAGCTCCATAACTTAACAATCTCCCACTTGGAGATAAATAGTTGCACCTATACCTATACCTATACATCTTCTAATTTTGTTTCCTAGCTTGTATCCCTCTTCAAGTTTAATCTTGAAGACCAATAGAAGTTGAATGAAGATTCAACTTCTCCTTTGTTCCTGGCTTTGTTAACATTTCTACAAGGTTCTTATCCTTGCTAGCCTCTGTGACTACAACAACCTTTTGCATCTCTAAAATCTAGCTAACCATCATACCACCAATAGTGAACACATATCCTATGGTGCTTCTCCTGTCATCTAAGTCACCAGCCATATCTGAATCTACATACCCATGTAGAGACGTGATTGATCCTACATAGAATAAATACCTACTACTAGTCCCTCTTAGATACCTAAGAATCCACTAAACTACTTTCCAGTGCTCCTTTCCTAGATTGGCCATTAACTTGCTGACAACACCCACTGCTTGGGTAATATCAGGGCTAATACTCATGTACTCAACCTCATCATGTGATTTAGGACACTATTTTGTGAACTATCCAACCATAGGTGTGCTAACCGATTCTGCATCCTACATATTGAACCTCTCCACTACCTTATTCACATAATCCTCTGGAGACAAAATCAACCTGTGACTTTCCTTGTCTCTAGAAATACTCATGCCAAGGATTTTCTTCGCTACTTCCAAATCCTTCATGGCAAACCTCTGAACTAATTTTACCTTTAGCTCAGTAATCTCCTACATGTGTGACCCTGCAACAAGCATATACACTACATACAATAATAGGATAATGTAGCTAATATTATCCAACCTGGTAAAATAAACACAATGGTCACATTGACATTGACTAAAGCCATGCTTTGTCATACACCTGTTAAACCTTAAACACCATTGTCTTGTAACTTGCTCAAGACCATATAACCTAGCCTTCTATTTCACCTGTCCATTCTCTCCTTTCTTTAACCTATAAATCCATTCATCTTTCAGTGCTTTCATCTTGGCTGATAACTCTACCAAATCTTCCATTTGGTTCTCTTCCAAGGAATCAATTTCCTTATTCATGCCATGTTCCCACTGTTTCCTGAATTCTACCTACATTACCTCTTCAAAACTTCCTGGTTCTTCACCATCAGTGAGCAATAAGTAGTGTAAAGAAGGGGAATAATGAATTTGAGGCTTACTTACCCTTTCAGTCCTCCACATGGGCATTTGAGACTCCTTGACAACTTGTTGTCCACCCAAAATTCATTTTGATAGTGACCGATCTTGGTCACCTCTAGCTGACCTCAGTCTGCACCTAATCGATGTCAATTCCTCCTGATTGTCAATGTCAATTCCTTGATCAATGTCGATGTCTATCTGCCTGACATCACTGACTTTGGTCTACACATGATCGATATCGGTTCTTACCTGTTTGACGTCAGTTCTCACTTGACTGACGTCGGTAACTATGTTTTCTTGTGAGTGATGATTTTTACCTGTGAGCTCATTTTGGATCATAACCTTGTCTAAATCAACACTGCCCTACTCAAAATTATTCAGCGTCTTGAGCTGATCTCTATCCATCATCTTCTCCTTGAAAACCAAGGCTTTCTAGTTCTTAACTTTGTCAAAAACATCAGATTTCCTCTTTATGCAATAGATCCAATCCTTTCTTGTAGCATAACATTGTGATCCTCCAATAGAAGCTACTTGAGTTGGTCCCCACATGTTTGTGTGAACAAGCTCCAACTTGTGCTTCTTCTTTGTCGACCCAGACATACAATGCTTACAAAAATCTTGATCTATGCTTTTCAAATCTAAAAGGTTACCTTTTGACTTAAGAACATGCATTCCCTTCTCACTCATGTGACCAAGCCTATGAAGCCACATCTTTGCATCTACATCTGAAGTAGATAAAATAGAAGGAGAATCAGCAATACAAGTAGATAGATAAAGTGTACCTACTTTTTTACCTCTTGCTAAAATAAGTGCACCCTTGGAAACTTTCTAAGATTCTATTGTGAGAGTTACTGTGCAACCCTCATCACCCAACTTTCCTATAGAAATCAAATTCTTCTTCAGGACTGGGACATGCATGACATCCTTCAACACCCATGTGTTGTCATTCTCCAATTTCAACTGCACTTCCCCTTTGCCAATCATTTGACAAGGCTTACCATCCCCTAAATAAATTTTTCCAAAGTCTTCATGGACATAATCATGAAAAAAATCTCTATTTGGTGTTGCATGGAAAGAGGCACCAAAATCTAAAACCCAAGATTCCACTTTATCCAAGGAACATACAAGAGCATCTTGTGCAACAATACCTGCATCTTTTGCTTCTTCATTTCCTTCATGTTGATCCTTTTTCAACCAACAATCTTTCTTTACATGCCCTTTCTTTCCACAGTTCTAGCAGGTTATACCTCCATTTCTAGATTTGGATCTACTACCTATCTTTGACCTTGATTTCCTTTGCTTGCTCTTCTCTCTTTGCACTACCCTACTTTCAA
Source organism: Torreya grandis (assembly GCA_037957365.1). Lineage (NCBI taxonomy): Eukaryota > Viridiplantae > Streptophyta > Pinopsida > Cupressales > Taxaceae > Torreya > Torreya grandis. The sequence goes on from JARHVA010003090.1 coordinate 306,138, forward strand.
CACTTAAAGCATTACCTGATGATTCCCCTATGCTTTTCCTATGAATTTCTTCATTCAAGATTACACTAACAACATCATCAACTTTCAAGATATTTGAAGCAGACACAATATTACTAACTGCCATTACCAAACTATCTCAACTTTAAGGTAAAGAGCATAAGATTAAGAGAGCCTTAATTTCATCATCAAAAACTATATTGATTGAAATTAACTGATTTACTAATCCATGGAAATCACTAAGATGACTATGTACCGATCCACCTTCCTGCATTTGCAAATTAAATAAGTGCTTCATAAGAAATACCTTATTCGAAGCTGAGAGTTTTTCATATAAATTTCCTAAAGATTCCCTTAACTCTATCATTGTCTTTGCCTGTGATAAGTTGGAAATCACAAATGATGCCAGGGTCAACCTTATAGATCCCAGAGCCTTCCGATCAAGAACATTCCATTCTTCATCTTTCATATCTGTGGGCTTGCATGCAACCCCACCCAATGGTAAGTACAGATCTTTCTGATACAAATAATCTTTTATCTGCATCCTCCATAATTGATAATTCTTGCCATTGAATTTCTCCATTCTTAGCTTACTTTCTTCTGCCATTACTTTACTCCCACTCAAATAGAAACCCCTGTGAGTGACCTGTAATCAACAAACACTAAACTACTCCGAACCAGGCTTTGATACCACTTGTTAGGATCCTACTCCTTAAGAGCACAATTGATTACCTTTGTATAAACAACTAAACATGAAATTAAACTAGAAGTAATATGTAACTAGAATTTAGAAATAACACAGAATATGAGAGACAATACAATCTTGTATTAACACTCTTCTAAAAGGAAATACAATGAAGAAATCACACTCTTCCCACACCTCTTGGTCATACAGTAATTCTCCCTCAAGGGTTGTTTCTCACAATCAATTACAAACCAACTCAAACATAGATTTGTTCCCTCCACTAGTCAGTGACAATCAACCTAATGGTTGTTGTTGCCTACTGCCAGTCCACCAAGTACTCCAAGTAGATCTCCTTGATCTTGCACACCTATAGATCTAACTGATCTTACTTACCATGTAGATCTCCCTAATCTTACACAACCTACAGATCAACTGATCTTACACACCTTGAGACAACCAACCCAATTGTTCTTCTTGCCTTCAAGTTGAAGATCTAATCCTTGTCCTTGATTACAATACAGCCCCATGGGTCTATTAAATAGATCCTAAAACAAACAATAATTAGAAATGCAAACTCAAGACTAAAATTAGTTTTTACATGCAAACTAACTGTCCGTCTAAAATTAGACCAGTTCTAGAAACACATGCAAATGCACACACACACACAGGTTGCCGACATCGGTTCTTGTCTGACTAATGTCGGTCAACCCCTAATCGATGTCAATTACTATGTAACTAAATATGACTGACATCAGTTGATCAGACTGACATCGGTTAATTTAACACTTATCAACCTCCACCATTTACATCAGTGAAGCTTTTAGCTCCACAACATAACAATTATGAAGAAGACAAAATGGACTAAGAAAATTAAGATGTAAAAACATACATAAATCACTAAGTATAAATCTAAGACCAAATAGGCAGCACAACGTCACCACATGATTTTAGTAGGATAAAATATGTTCTAGGACTCAAAGCATGAGCAATACGTAAGATGACTTGAGTCCACCAAGATGATAATGTGATTTTGAGTCTTAATAAATGATCTTCAATCCAAATGGAAAATTGAACCCATGTTAGAACAATCTTAGTGCACAAATGGTGAACCCACTTTGACACACCAACCCTTAGAACTTAGAAAGGTTTAATTTTGAAGGTGGATTATAAATGAAGGATTTAAACAAATTGGGTGAAATATCTAGACTCAATTGGGCAGCATGACTATGCCAAAGTGGATGACATGACACAAAGTTTTTTATAACAATTTGAATAAGGAAAAGATGAATTATCCAATTGGATAGTGTAACACCTCCCTTGCTCAAGAAAATTGAGGACAATGTGTTTTGGTTAAGTTCAATGAGTTAATAAGTAGTTTTAGACACAAATCAAGACTAAGTAATCTAATGATAAAAAATAAAAATATTAAGTCTAAACTAATAAGGTATAGCAAAGTGGGGTCTACTAAACTAGGAAGGTTTCGATCATTCTCAGGGAATCAATTACACAATGACTTTCATGTCAAATGATGCAAAAGACAAGCATGAAAATTGGGTGTCCATGGCATTGGATAGTTTTAAAAAGGTCTAGTCCTTTTTACAACCATTACATCCTATTGTTCACTCAGTGTAATGTGATGTCCAAATGTAGATACATCCCATGTGAAACTCTAATTAGGAGCTAAATTAAGTCAATACTAGGAGGTGAAACCCAAGGTCAAATCTTCCCTAAAGAACTTATAGGAGGTAATGACATCCCCCTTGCAAGCCAAGTTTTCATAAAAATAAAGAAATAATAAAAGTATAAAGACTTTAGGGTCATTTTCAAGTTCACCCAAACTTCGACAAGTTTTTAGGGAATGCTTTATATGACTTTCTTTCTAAACCTTGGACTATGTTATTTGCAATAGGAATGGCACTTTTGATTCCAAGGGTCCCCTAGAGGGGACAAATGAAAGAGCATACATGCAACATTCCTTTTTTTCCCAAACAAAATCTAATTGAACAACTATTTTAAATAGCAATTGACAAGTGTGTTCAATTTGAAGCCCAAATGAAAGATTTGGTGGTGTTCATTTGAGCCCTTGGTCTTAAGACTGAAACTTTGAAAACATTCATTTAAGCATCTAAATTTTTCATTAAACACAAAAATAAAGTTCCTAATTGATTTTTAAGCATGCAAAAGGTGATCTAAACATGTTTTTATCAAATTTCAAGCTTGGTTTTACAATAAAAATGTTATCCTCTCCTTTAGCGTTGAAGCTATTTTGGGTTTGAAACAATAAACTTTAGAAAAAGAGATCTTAGGTCTATGTTTTAATAAAAACATAGTGACCGATGTTGGTTATATACAACTGATGATGGTTAATTTTGATAAACAATGTTGGTTATCTAATGTGATCATTTACAGGTATCTAACTGATGTTGGTTAAGCTATGCAACTGATGTCATTTTACTAGCTGACATCAGTTACTATGTAAATCCATGACAAAGGAAAATGGTGGTGAGGATTATCTAGGATTGCAAAACAAGTTAGTAAAGCACTAGTCCATAAATAATGAAAAATGCATAGAGAACTAAATAACTAAGCCTATATATTCCTATGAGAATTACAAAGGATAACAAGAAACAAATGAAAGAAAGAAACATCATATTACCTTCCCAAATGGATTCACCATACCCATGTGGCTCAAAATCATGTTCTCCCTTGATCAAGCATCCTTGTCTTTGTCAATAATGGTTGAAAACTCCTCCAATGTCTCAAGAACACTCCATAAAACCTAGGGTCATGATTTCAAATCACTAAACTAGCCTATTAATTAAGCTTGCAAAAAAAATCAATGATCAAATGCAAAGGATCTATCAGAGTTGTTTCTAGAATCTAGATAATGTGAGTGTAATGGAGACGTGATCACACAAGTTGAAGCAAGTGCACACCACATAGATGCTAAAGCAATTTGAAAATAACACAAGAAGATAAATTTCACAAGACAAAATAGAGAAAACCAAAATTTGATTAACATGAGATGGCCAAAGTGAGGACTACAAATAAGAGAGTACAAAAGTAACTCCTCTACAAAAGGTGGACAAGGCACACCAAGAATAGTCAATAACTCCTCCATGAAAGGTTGTGACAAGGTGCTAAGAATAGAGAAGTAACTTCCATCAAGGGAATTACTAATGACATTCTTATGACACCTATGACACACACCTCCACATAAGCTAGCCTATCCCAAAAATGTAGGAAAACTCCATGTATGCATAAGAAATACACTTTGCCTAACTAATAAATAGGGAAAAATAAAAACCTGCACTAATACCCCTCATAAGTGTAGCTTAGGTGGGCAGTGTGGAAATATAAAATGGGTCCCGGCAACTAGTCCTGATGAGGTACACATGTACAAATGCAATATCCCATAAGATAGGAGAAAACCCATAGGAAAAAACTCCCCCCCCCCAAAAGAGAGACATAAAAGAAAAGAAGAGGCTAGAAGGCCCCCTAAAGATGATGTTATTGCAGATGTAGACCGCACCCCAAGAAGAGCTCATAGATGAATGAACTTGGTCTCAATGAAAGGTTTGGTGAAGATGTCTGCAACCTGCTCTAAAGACTAGAAAAATATCAAGTCAATGACCTGACTATGAATAAGCTCCTGAATGAAATGCATGTGAATCTCTATGTGCTTGGTCCACTGGTGCTGAACTAGATTCTTGCAAATCTGAATGGTACTCTAGTTGTCACAATAAATGATGGTGGGTTGCCTGATAGGAATGCCAAACTCAAAAAGAATCACCTGAAGCCAAATAGCCTTAATAGCTACATTAACAGCTCCCCTATACTCTACCTCTATGGATGATATAGCAATAGCATTTTGCTTCTTGCTAGACCAACTGATAGGACCAGAACCTAGAGAGAAATTGTAACCAAAAGTGGACTTCTGAGTTTGTGAATCACCAGCCTAGTCTGAATCTGTATATCCAACCAAGTCAACCTCTATGCCAAATCTGTCATGAATCTTGTATCTATGTGAACCCTATATGTAATGTAAGATCCTCTTAGCTACTTTCCAATGTAGCTCATGGGGTTCCTGCATGAATCTGGAGACAAGTCCCATTATATATGAAATGTCAGGCATAGTGTGAGTCAAGTAGATAAGACTACCAACAAGTTGTCGATATCAAGCAGCATTAACCAATGGTGAAGAACAATCAGTCTCAAGCTTGACTCTTGATAGAAAGGGAGTCAGAGATGGCTTGCAATCAACCATGTGAAATAGAGCCAATAAGTCAAGAGCATACTTAGGCTATGTAAGAGAATTCCCTAAATTTGACTATGAGATCTCGATGCCAAGGAAGTAGTGCAACAAACCCAAGTTTGTCATGTCAAATCTATCCTAGAGAGATGCCTTCACCACTGCAATAGCTGATGAAGAACTCTTGGTGATCAAAAGGTCATTAACATATAGAACCAAAATCAAGAACAAATCATCCTGCTGCAAGAAATAGATATTGGGATTAGAATGGCACCTAGTGAAACCTGCTGTGAGAAGGAAGGAATACATATTGGCATACCGAGCCCAAGGGGCCTATTTGAGGCCATAGATATATTTTCTAAGTCTGAATACTAAGGAAGAATCTTGAACAAATCTTGGTAGCTGCTCCATGTAGATCTCCTCCTCTAGGTCTCTGTGAAGAAAGGCACTCTTCACATCCATCTGATGCACATCCCAACCATGTGTTATGGCAATAGCCAAGGTGAGTCAAATAGAAGTCATCTTTGCAATGGGTGTAAAGGTCTCTAAGTAGTCAATGCCTACCACCTATGAGAAACCCTTAGCAATCAATCGCACCTTGTACTTATCAACCAACCCATTTGCTGCAAACTTGGTCTGATATATCCACCTACATCGAACCATCTTTCTTCCCTTTAAAAGTGAAGTAAAATCCCAAGTGTGATTTTTTATTAAGAATATTCTTCTTCCATAGAATTATCCCACTCAAGTACCCTCAATGCCTCTCAAAAGGTCTATGGATCCAAAATTATAACAAAGAAGGCATGTGGATCTCTCTAAAAATCCCCCCTAATACATTTGTCATCTATGGGATCTCCTTCCCAAGTGTCAACACTCTTAAGTGTTTGTCTAGCCCAAAGTGGCCTGAAAGTGGGCGAGTCAGGTGCTAACTTCTCATCCTCTGACTGACTAGAGGTGGATGACTCTACATCACTATCTTCACTATCTAAACTTGAAGAAGAAGACTCTAGCTTAAGAACCTACTATGGCTGATCTGAATCTAACGAGGAATCATCATGAAGAAGTAGATTCGATGAGGGAGAAGAAGTGTCAAGTGTTGAGTCTCTAGGACTCTCTTGAAAATGGACACTTCTCTTGATGAACAACTCATGAGTGACTGGATCTAGAAGGCGATATCCCTTAATACCATCTAGATATCCTACAAAGATGTAAGGCTTGGACTGATGTTCCATAGCTTTACATTTCTTCTTTGAAATGTGGGCCATGGTTGGGGATCTAAAAACTCTAAGGTACTCAGCATTAGGTTTCCTTTTATGCCAAGCTTTAAAGGGTGTTATCCCTTTCAAAGCTTTGTGAGGAACCCTATTTTGAATGTAGCAAGCACAATTGATGGCTTCAGCCTAGTACTGTGGTGCTAAGGATTTAGAGTGAATCATATAGCTACCCATCTCTTTTAAGAACCTATTTTTGCATTCTAAAACCCCATTCTATGAAGGACTGTAAGTGATTGTGTGCTACAAATCAATCCCCTCTGTGGTGCAAAACTACTCAAACCTAATGCTGACATACTCCCCTCCAGTATTAGTTTGAATAACCTTGATGGATTTCTCACTCTATTTCTCAACAAGAGCCTTGAAGTCTAGAAATTTTTCAAACACTTCAAACTTTTGTTTGAGAAAATATATCCAAGTGTACCTAGAGAAATCATCAATGAAAGTGAGGATGTACTTGGACCTTGTGAAAGATGGTTTGGGAAAGGGTCCCGATACATCACTGTGGACTAACTCCAAAGTTTGTGAAGCCCTCCAAGCTTTGCCTTTGTCAAATTTTGCTTTGGGATGCTTCCCAAGGAACACCCCTCACAAAGTCCTTTTGAGAATTAGACAGGAGGAAAGCCAATGACCATGTCATGTTTGCAGAGTTGATTAAGGTAGTGGTAGTTAAGGTGGCCAAACCGCTCATGCCATAATTTGTTAACTCCATTTGAATGAGTCAAAAATGATGTTGGAGAAGAATTTGATGCAAAATGTGAGAAGGTGTATAACCTTGCTTAGTGATCTGCCATACCCACTGCCACTGTAGTATCACTATGCAACTCCCTGATAACCACTAAATCTGGTGAAAACTCAACTCGCATGCCCCAACCAATGTGAGTGATTTGGTACACTGATAGGAGATTGGTTGAAAGATAAGGAAAACTTAGAACATTATTTAATGTTCCTCCTTCCATTTCAACTGACCCTCTCCCTATAATGGAAACTGATGTGTCATCACCCAAACTAATTGAAGTCATGCTACAAGGCTCTAAAGATGAAAACTCAACTAGTGAAGAGCCCATGTGGTGAGAAGCACCCAAGTCAATGATCTATAAATATGTAGAAGCTATTGTAGCTACAAGGACCTTTCCCTTTTCTTTCTACTTACCCTTTCCTTTTGCCTTAGTAGAATCTTGGGTAGATGAATTCTGTTTGATGGACTCAGGAAAACATATGTTGTTCTTCTCTAGAAGATGAGTTAGGTGATCTATTTGTTTCTTCATGCATTTGTGTTCATCATGCCCTATATTCTTACAATAGGCACACTTAACCTTCTCCTTCTTAGGTTTAGCATTAGAAGAGGAAGTCTCAGTGCTGTTTTTGGCAGGATTGGTGTTTTCTTTCTTTGTCTCCTAATCCTTGTTCTTTTTCTTCTTCTCCTTTGTTGAAGTCTTATCCTTACCATTTTCAACTATCAAAGCTTAGGGTTGATTAGACTTCATTTTTCCCATTTGAATTAGCTTATCTTTCTCCCTAGTCAAGTTAGCAATGAATGAATCCAAAGAAGGCATTTTCCATGTAGTGCCAAGGGCACTTTTTATGGCATGGAAAGTGGAGACAAAGACTGAATAACTTGGACCTAACTTTGTGAGAATAGAAAGTATGAGTTGATCATCTTTCTTCTCTATCTTGAATTCTTTCAATTGAAATCTAAGGGCCTTAAACTTAGTGAAGAAGTCCTGTAGGGTGTCAAAGTTGCTAGGACTTAGACTTATGAGTTCATTTTTGAGCTCATGACCTCTCATCTCCTCAAGCTTCCCAAATAACTTTTCTAAGGTGTCCCATATGTCATTAGGAGTCTGAGAGGATTCTAAATGGAAGAGAAGTTCTAGAGACATAGAAAAGCTCAGTAATCTAAAGGCTTCATCACTACAGTTGTACCACTTGACCTTTTTAGCATTAGTGTTGGGTTCTACTTCAGTGCCCATGGTGATCCTATATAGCCCTTTTTATTTTAAGAATGATTGACATTTTAACCTTCTCTTCATGATAGTTGAAGGGTGTTAGGAGTTTAAGTTTATAAATATCCATTTTTAGCTGAATTTAGGTGAAGTGTTGATTGCAAGTTGTGAATTTATGCAGAAAGGAGAATGAAAGCAAAGATTTGCAAGTTGTGAAAAGCAATCACACCCCCTCAAAATATTGAGCCCCCCCAAATATTCAAGTGCATGCTTAAAATATGTCAGACTTAGCTGAGAATGCATCTTAGAGCAATCAGTGCAAGACTAAAGCAAACAGAACGTCAGACTTGACCGAAAATGCATCTCGAGAGACCCAAATTTTTGGCACTTTATAAACTAGTGCATTTTTGACAAATAACAAGCCTACACTATGGATAATTGAATTACAAACACTTTTGCAAAAAATAGCACCCAAATCTGAGCTACCATTTACAAGATATTAAAGGTTCAATTTTCCTATAAACTAGTGTTTTTGCAAAAAAAAACTAAAACATTAAAAAAATGCTTGTTATGAGAGAGAAAGTGGCCTTCCAACCACTCATTTGATTTGAATATACTAAGGAATCTAAATGAGGTATTTTTGAGTGGGAATTGGCCTCCTGCCAATCCAGGCCTCACTCTTCGTCTTCGACAGGCGAAAATACAAGTTTTAATTGAAAACCCCCAAAAATACCAAACTATCTAAAAAATTGAATACTTAGTCAAATTGACTGATTTTTGTTTTGACAAATCAATTTTCACTAATAAATTTAAGTTAAAGACAAAATGGATAGAAAGGCCAAGTAACTAAGGGTCCACATGGGACGCCAAATAAGAAGAGGGTGCCTTTTTCAAGAAAAAAATAGCAGTCCAGATTTGCAGTAGAAAAGACAAAAAATAAAGCATACATACTAGTTGTATAACCTGATGGCACCTAGTAGAAGTGATAGAACTAAATATTAGAAGCTAGGCACTAAAGCTGATTTGTTTTGCAAAAAAACTATAGATTTGGACACCGTACGACTGCTAGGCATGGCTAGAAATGACTGTTGTGCCTCCCTCTACTACTGATTGTTGCACCTTGTTGGAGCTGAAGTTGGCATAGATAGAAGTGTGGCATGGAGAAGGACTGAAGCTAGGCATATTCTACTCCTCCCTCCTCACTCTCTACTCAACAATGGTGCTTGAGTGCATCAATCCTGTAGATTTTTATCTGCAAACTAGCAGATCGCCCTTGTTCTTGTGAGAATATTCTACCAAGACACCCAAAGGCTAAGGATTCCAAGGAAATGAACTAGAAATGATATATATTTTTTATTTTAGATCAAATCTAGAAAAAAAAAGAGAACTCCACTCCTCTTGATTTCAAAATGAACTAAAAGCATAACTAGACACATGATTACCATTCTTGCTCTGATACCATATCAGAGTTGTTCCTAGAATTTGGATAATGTGAGTGCAATGGAGACGTGATCACACAAGTTGAAGCAAGTGCACACCACATAGATGCTAAAGCAATTTGAAAATAACATAATAAAATAAATTACAGAAGACAAAATGGAGAAAATCAAAATCTAATTAACATGAGATGGCCAAAGTGAGGACTACAAATAGGAGAATATGAAAGTAACTCCTCCACAAAAGGTAGACAAGGCACACCAAGAATAGTTAGTAACTTCTCCATGAAAGGTGGTGATAAGGTGCTAAGAATAGAGAAGTAACTTCCATCAAGGGAATTACTTATGACATTCTTATGACACCTATGACGCATCTATGACACACACCTCCACATAAGTTAGCCTATCCCACAAATGTAGGAAAACTCCATGTATGCACAAGAAATATAATTTTTCTAATTAATAAATAGGAAAAAATAAAAACCTACACTAATAGGATCGTATAAACAATTTAACATTATAAATTTGCAATATTGAAGCAATTCATGTCCATGGCCTCTCTATTTATAGATTTTTGATTTGGTCAAGATCAACCATGACCATCCATCTCAAGATTGAGATGTGTGGAAATGGATAATCCTAATATTTAGAATTACATCCATAATAATCTTCATCATGACCTTGGAAGAAGGGGCATTGAAGAGGCATGGAAGGCATTAACTAGGCATGGGTGACCCATAATCTTGATATTTCTGGCATTTATGACCTAGGGATGTCTTCCCAATAAATGATGTCACCTAATGATACAGTTAATAGGAATCAATTTTCAAAAATAAATATTCAACAACTCTCATGGAAAATCCACTTAAGCTCTTGATTTGGATTAATTAGCCTTAAACAAGGTTAATCAACATTTATGCAATTATTTGAAAATTGGCCCTCAATTAATCAAAATGGTTAAAAAGTCATATTACTAAGTTGTAATTTGTCTCGAGAAGATTTATAAGGTGATGTTAGATGCACCAAAACTATATTTCCATTTAGTATGTTTCTAACACAAAATAACAAAGGTATATGGTGTGTACCAATGAATTTAGGAGAAAAGATTGATCCAAAGCACAAAAGGCAAAATTGTCATTTTGACTCGAAATGAATTGATCAAAGTTAGCTATCCCATAAATTAAATTTCCCTATTTAGGGATACTTTGAACTAAATTGGCACTTTTAAATGACAAGTTTGAACCATTTAGCACATTTTATGGATTTCGACCTAAAATATACATTTGAGTGCAATTCAAGTAAGATTGATAATCTCAACATGATTGGTGTTAGGAATTGGATGTCTACATTTGTAAATGTGATCATTTTTATGGAAACCAACTTTATAAAGGCTAATATGAAGTGTAAGATCCAATCATTGATTTCAAAATTTGAACACTTTATGCATGATTATCTACTTATATGTCCCCCTGATCAGTTAAATCATAGACATGGTGTTTTAGTCTCATACAATAATTGGTGGAATGCTATTTGATTTTTTGGTAGTTTCAATATTTTTTATCTCTATAACACTCACATTTTTCATCATTTTTATCAAAGGATTTAGTGTTAGTAAATGTGATGATTTTTATGGAAACCAATTTTTTAAAGACTAATATGATGTGTAAGATCCAATCATTAATTTTATGTTTTGAACATAAATGTAATAATAATATATTTAAAACTATATTTTTCTATGTATTAATTAATCTAGGCATTAAATATATACAGGGAATCATCTCCTAATATTAAGGAGGTAACCAATCCATAAAATCACTCATAATTAAATAAAAACTAACCTAAATATGTAATATTTTTTTAAATCACAACAATATCACAACTCCCTAATAAATAGATACTATTTAATAATTACTTGTGTCATAATTCATAAAACATACTAAACTCAAGTTCATGTAAGGGATAACATTTCCCCCATTACTACTTACATGGTAATTTATGTTTCATAGGACTTAATTAAATTAGAGAGGGAGTACATCAACTTCTTATCAACTATTCGCTATTGAGAACACATATAAAAAAATATTGTGGGAACTGTAAACGTGAACCATCTATTATCAACCATTCATTGATAGGAATACATCAAACTATATAGTGTGGGAAATACAAGTAGGAACCATTATCTAAACTTAAATTTTGCATCTCCTAAACACCTTTTGTATGCAGTACATCATGTGAGAAAATAATAAATACACATTTTATTTTTCACACATATAAATCATAATAGAAAATAGAAAATACATGAAAAAAATCTAAAAATGAGGATTAAATCCTCATTATCACTTTTGCAGCCTATGCAAGTGATTATTTCCACTTAGTATCATACAACGTAGATAGTCACCACTATCACTAGTGATCATCATAAGCATAGTCATTTTTTCACATCTTATTTTCCCCTACAACATGAGTGACCCTATTGATGTGGCTAATGAGAGGCATATAAAGCCTCTTTCCTCTAATGCCTCTAACCTCCACTATATTTCTACTTAAGCAATCGGTAATTGAAGCTCAGTGGTTTCCACATTTTTATTATTGTAACCCATTATACCCCGACAAAATGTGAAACATAATGTTAGTATCAATTAGAATATATCCAATTATAAACAACCTTGACACACTTTATTTAGACTAAACTATTGTTAACAAAATTTGACTTTTAGGTCAAATTAGGACCCCTACAGGTAAAATCATGAGTTTAAGATTTTTTATTGGGTCTAATATATTTTAATGGGGGTATTATATGTTATTTTATGTCATTTAATGTCATCCTATCCTTGGTCTTAGTCATATTAGTCAATTTATCATTTTGGGTCATTTAGTGGGCTTTTAGGGGTCATAAATGCAAGTGGAACATTTCTCAATGTGTTTAGATGGTATTTTTTCCTTAAAATAATCTAATAATTCATTTTAACTATCAGGTGTGTTAGTTACATCAAAATATTGTAGGTTACTTAAAAAGTTTGGCACTTGGATAACTCCTTGGGAAGTGCACCACATGATAAATAATCATGGCATGTCTTTTAATATTCCTAAATCTTAATTACACATTTTAAGTTCTTTGGAAGTGCCATTTTTATCCTAAAACCATTCTACTCCTTTTCACCCTTCTTGGAAAGCAAAAGTAGTCTTCAAGTTTGTACTTGGTACAACTAATAGAGCAAGTTTTAGATCAAATTCAAAAAATCACTGAAAAAGATGTTTGGCACTTGGATAACTCCTTGGGAAGTGCACCACATGATAAATAATCATGGCATGTCTTTTAATATTCCTAAATCTTAATTACACATTTTAAGTTCTTTGGAAGTGCCATTTTTATCCTAAAACCATTCTACTCCTTTTCACCCTTCTTGGAAAGCAAAAGTAGTCTTCAAGTTTGTACTTGGTACAACTAATAGAGCAAGTTTTAGATCAAACTAAAAGACCTTCATTTAAATATAAATATAATGGTGTCTTGTGCTTCATGAACCGTCCTCATGAAGTTGACTATACTTTTATGCTTACTAATCTATGTAACCTATAGGTTTTGCTCTTATTTGGGAAAATTCATATAACTTAGCTACTAATATTAGTTCTTGAATATTTTTAATCCATCATCGAATGTTTTAAATGCCTGGGTTCATGTTATAAAGTGTTTTGATGTGAAAATCATCTTAGGTTTGAAGATTGGTCTTATGTGGGATGATAGGCCTATTTTCACCATTTCCATTACTTCATGCTTTGAAAATGTCTTCAGAGGGTTGTGATAGGTCAATTTTCATGTTTTCAATGTGATCTTTTTCCCTTACTCTTTTCAACATTAATTATCCAAGAAATCTCCATGATTATAATAGTCATGTACAACTTTTATAGTCAGGTAGCCATTAATGTACATCTACAAGAGCTTCTTGAGATGATTTCATGTTGGAATAGGAGTTTTAGTGGTGTTTTAAATATTTTGGAGGTGTGAAGAATGAATTTTAAGTTTTTATATGGATATAATATTCATGATAAGTCTAAATCAATGCATATTGTCCACATTCTGCCTATTGCCTACATATATTGAAAATCAACATCTACAAGTGACATGGTTGAGAGTTTTAGTGTCATTTTGGAGGGTTGTGGCATGAGGTGAGACATTAATTATATTTATAATGAATATATAAAATAATATAAAACCTTTGTTGAGGTGTCAAATTGGAAACTTGAAAAGAGAAACCTTTAAAACATGAGGTGACTGAATTTAGGCCTTGTTTCCTTGAATTAACAAAATAAAGGCCGAGTGTCATTTTGATAAAGGCATATGATAGGGTTATAAGAGTTTATGGTGTATAATTTTGTGCTCATATATAATTCCTATCATGCTAAAATAACCTTATAAATAATTAGTTCAAGAGGATAAATGAATACTATTTTTTGAAGAGCTCAAACTTGTCAATTTATGCATTGAGAACAATCAGTGTTACCTACATGATTGAGTTATAAAGAGACCCATACATTAAAAAAATGAAAAATTAAACTATGAATTCATGTTGGAGTGATTTAAAATGTTTATAAGTGACATATATGTTTTAAATGATCATAAAGGGGAATGAGACTTTATGTTTTGCCCCTATACTCACTGACATTCCATACAAGTAATCTAAACATCCATCTATAGTTGGGTATGGGCACACAGTGAGCTAACTTGATGTTTTAATGATTTTTAAGGGCATCCAAGGTGAGTTAAGGTATAAAAATGAAATTTTTGACCTCAAGGGATTGTAATAAAGTATTAAACACCATGATCAATCTTAATTAAAGCTAGCATTAACTTACAAGTGTCTTTTTCCTCTCATCCTATAGTAGGGGTCGACTTCTACATAGTCCATATGGAGGATTAAGCATGAAAATATAAATTTTTATATGTAAAATAAATTAAACATACCTTATGGTATATAAAAATTATCATGGTATATATTATAGGTGTTCATTTAAGTGATAATGCACACTTATAGCCACTAAGGATGATTGTGAAAACAATGAACAAAGGCAGCATTTTTAGTGAGAAGATACCATGAACATGGGATAAATTAATGAAATTAATTTCAAAATTATCATGGAAAGTTTTAATGAAACCCATTCACTATTGTTAATTCACAAACATGCATAGATACCTATAGGCAGGGTCTTTGAGACAAGAATATAGTCAGTTGAATGGTAGTAGGACAATGAGAAGGACTAGGTTTCAAAGTGGTGGTTTAGGATAAAAAAAGTGTTAAATGGGTCAAAATAAATTTATATGATCATAAAATATCTAATATTATTCTTTAATAAATTATTTCATCCTAAAAACTACCAACATACATCTACAAGTGTTATGTTTTAAGGATAACACAGTTAGGGTTTCATACAAACATCCTACAACTCAAAGTTTTTTACGGCTCACCTTGGTAAATTAGGAAATAATTTAGTATTTTTAGTTATTTTAGGATATATTTGTATACTTTAAAAAGGTTAAAAATGTTTTATGTGGTCAAATATGTTAGACTTCATGATATTTTTCCTCAAATCCTTAACAGGCTACCACAGTCATGCTAGCCCTTCAAGGTGCGAGATTAAGTGAATGGGTGAACAAATGGGTCAGATTAATTAAAAGTGATCCCAAGGGGATATAGGTAAGTTTTATACTTTTATTTAATACTAATTAAGTCATTATATAGGTGTAATACATTAGATCATTACATAGTCCATAAAGAGAAACCTTGTACATAGTTTATCTCTTGCACGGTTTATCTTGGAAATTGAGGGAAATAGAGGGTATATAAACATAAAAAAGGGTTTAAAATTTGTGTATATGGTATTTATAACTTAAATAATCCTCTAAAATTGTCGTATGGTCTAATAAAATAGGGTAAGTACCCTCTATTTTGTCTCAAATAGAGGGTACTTCCCCTTATATAAGACTGGCAAGTTTTGGAGAGTGAGGTATAAAATGAGTGACCAGGATCTAGAGAAAACATTAAATAAGGTGTATTAATTTGAAATAAACCTAATAAAATATAAAAATGATGTCACAAAATAGGTAAACTAAATGGGATTCTCTAAACCTCTAAGGTTATAATCATGACTCTTGGGCAGGGTTTTGGCCTAGAGCTCAAACAATAGGTTAGTTTCACTTTTAGACCTAGGAATGATTTATAACTTGTTATAAAATGTGTATGGGATGAATACAGGTGTTTTTGAGCTATCAAGAGTCAAGTAAAACTATAAAAGGTCATTTTGATCTCTGATTTGTAGTCAAGATTAAGGGTAAGGTTTAACATATACCCCAAATAGATGGTCACCTTCAGTTTACACATGAGGTGAGAATTTAAACATATTGGAACATGTTTTTGGGGACAATACAGAGGTGACCAAGATTTTTTAGTGAAACTAAAACCAAATTAAATCATTCTTTAACCTTAAGATAACTCAAGCATGTAGGAAATGAGAAAACAAGCTTAGCAGCCTATCTTCCATGAGGCCTTTCATGGAAAACAATGGATTTAGGGGAGGTTATTATGGTCTTTTAATGGCATGTTTGGGTAATGTTTTTCAAGTTGGATGTCAGATCTTTATGAACAAAGCTTAAGAGTCAAAATAGGCTCAAAACCCTTGAAAACCCTTAATCAAGACTTGATTGGAGAAATGAAGATGGATATGTATTATAATGGAATATTTTTATCATTAAAGTTATTATAAATTATATAGGACTCACTAAGGATCCCTCCCATGATTTTTGGTTGTACAGACTTATATGAACAGGGTGTAAAATAAGGTATTTTTACAAAAAAAATTTAAAGGTTCTAGAAGGAATAAAAGGATGAAAATACATTAATGAGTAATATTTAGAATTTTTATAACTCACCATGTTAATTTAATGCCTTATAAAATATTCTGTGTCCAAAAAATAGCCTTCATCTTAGCCAATAAAAATTGGCCTAATGGATAAGCTAGTGAGAAGGGTGGAGATATTCATTTGAGATATTTTTAAAGCATCCCTAATGCCTATAACTACATGGGGGGTATTTAAATTTTTAATACACTCTCTCAGATGGATTTGGATGAGAAAATGAATCCATTTTTGAGGCCAAAAGTGTATGGTGCATGAAAGAAGAGTTTTCTAGACTGCATATGATGATAACTCCTTTCTAGATGTTTTCAGAGGACTAGACCTAAAACCATTGAATGTATATAATTAAATAAAATTATTTACATTAATTATAATCATTTCAACTATTACTATTCAGTTATGAGGTTTTCAAGAAGCTCAAATCATGAAGGCAGGTTTTTTGAGCCAATTGAGAAGATTTTATTCCACTTTGCAAGAGTTTGATGACTTGGATGGACACCTGGTATTCCTAACCTTGAATTGTTATTAAAATATCCTATTATCATTCATAATAAATTAATTATTTCAACTTTACAATTTATATTGTGACCCTTGGACTTTTCTCTTCTCCTCTCTCTATCAAGTTCTATAAGGACTAGCCATTTTGGCCATTATAACTTATGTTCCACCTGAGTATGAAAAATACCTACTCAATTTCATACCATTTTATCAGTAAGACTAATTATTTTTCCTTATTCATGACTATTATTAGTGTGTTCTAATTTAATTTTTGATCTTGCCTAGTGAAGACTATGGATTCCTTAGCATGTTGTCACATTCTTGCATCCTATTTGCAGTTGGAAAGCTTCTGATTGAAGGACATGTGAAGTGTTTTAGGAAATTTAAAAGATGGAGTGAGTTAGTATTTTAATTATTTCCATTAAAGTCCTCTTATCTATTCCTCCTATATTTTCACATTCATCTATAACCTCACAATGTAGTATTGATGTGAGAAGATGAAGATTGGAGAAGTGTATGTTTATTTTGTGTCTTGATTTCATGTGTAACATGATACTGGTTGGTAGTAATCATATATTTTGGTGTATCACATCCCTTAGTTTTGTTTTATCTTAGTCATCTCTCTCCATTTTCACCCCATAAAGTTAAGTGTAGTTATGATTTGAAGTGGTACATCAAGGGAGCTAGCCCTATCTAAATATTCACCTCATCCTTAGAATACCCACAAGCCTAGAGGTGTTTCCATTATGACACATGGATGAGTAAAGATTTTACATATCCTCAAAGGGTGAAAATATAAGTAAAAATAGTTTTAGGCATGCCCAGTGGGACTCTTGGTCTAATAAGTTTAGATGTTTTTGGTGTTGTCTCTCAATAATCAGAATTTGGAGGCATCTATCAAAGCATCAATGGCAACTCCAAAAATACATCAGCTGGTCAACCAACCTAGGTTATCCTTTGAATATTATTGGTATCAATTTTATTTTTTTTAATTTATTTCAATGAGGTTTCATGGATAATTTTGGTGTTGACATTATTCTTACACAATTTGGTGAGACATTTAAAGCTTGTACCATTCCCTATCAACAAGAGCAAGTTCTTAATCAGCCTTGGTATGATTCTTACCGATATTTTAATGACCATTTCAAACCCCATAATGATACTTATCAAAACTATATCTAGCCTTTCCATGAGTTGTATTAGTATTATATCCATCATCCTTAATATCTTGCTTCTCCTAGTCAACCTAGCCACTTTTTAACTCCATCCATTTCCACCTTCAATCAAACACTTTTGGGATATTAGAGGTAAATTTTGGATCTTGATACTCCAAGGAGATGTGGTCAAGAGTTTATTATTCATATTTTTCATAAGGTAAGAGATGCATTAAAGTTGGTAAAAAGAGAGTGAGTACCTATTAAGAGATCTAATTGGCAAAGGCTCACAAGTGAGATGTTTGATGTGAGTGGCCTAGTTTCTTCCTTAGAGGATAAGATAAGAGTTCATGAAAGGTAACATCTCCAAACATATAAACCTTCATATAAACTCCCCCAATTTTATTATTATCCATATTTTATCCCTACTCATGATCCCAATCAAGGATACCAAAGTCATCCTTTTCCGAATCAGTTGGAGGAGAGAGTTGAAAAGAGAAACCTTATTTTTTAAGCTAATATTGATATGAAAATTGAGTTAGCTAATATGAATATGTATAATTAAATGTTATTATTCAAGGAATTTTATATTAATTCCACATTTACCTCTCACATTTCATCCCTATCTCAAGGAGTGACCCCCTAGAATTGAGATTCCAAGTTGGAGAGTCTAAGCCTAAGGAGGTCCCAAGTTTCTCAAATAGTTTACCCACTCCTCAAGTTGAATCATCAAATAAAGAAATAATATTAATCCTAACATCATAAGATTGAATAAGATAGTTTAATAATGGGTAAATAAAGAAGATAAAAGTATTGATAAGGAGTGTGAAGTTGAGAATGAATTTGGTCCTTTGCAAGTACCTCCCACCATTCCTAAAGAATATTCCTATGTTCCATGTCAATACTCTTGTACTCCACATCCTCATTATAATTCCTATGAACTTCAAGATATACTTTTCCAAGAGAACATATCCAATAAATTTGATATTTAGAGTCAAGGATGAAGTTACTAAGTCAAGGTATGATGGAAGGTTTAGACCCAAAAGAAGATCATATGCCTAAACACACTCCATTCACCCTTTATCAATAGAGTCCTCAAGATAAATCAGATGTGAATGAATTATTTTTCAAGTGGAAGGAATAAAATCAAGTTATTTTATCCCAATTTATACCTCCCCTTCCTCAAGAGCTTCCAAAAAAAGGCCCCTACATTTCACTCTCAATCTGATTTTGAGTTCTATGTACCACCTCCACCAAGTAGTTTATCTTGTCCTCACCCCATCACCCTTTTCCTTAATGGACCTATGGTATGGGAACCTAAATAGGAGAATTTTTTGATAAGGAAATATAACTCTTTCTTGAAGAAAACATGCCTCCTTAGTAGCCTCATTGGGATAGGTCACATGATTTCAAGATGATTAGTCTTGGCATCACCATGATGGAGAAAGAGATGGAAGGTATTATAGCCCTTGAAGAAAACTCTACATCTGATTAAAAAAATTGGATTATCATCTCAATTATGGGGATGAATGTGTTATCATGGATGAAAAACAATTTGAAGTCTTTCCTAAAGAATTTATAGCCACAAAAGACTCTTTTGAGACCAATGTGCAAGATGTTTTTATTGAAGATGATCCAATGCCTCGACCTAATCTTGAATCACTATCAGATGTATTGGAGCTTAAAGAACACAATATTTATCAAATTATACATTAAGAAAATAATATTGAAGAGTTAATGGTTCTAGATGATAAAGAGGACAAGAATTATTGACAACTACAAATGAAGCTCTTTCAAGAGCTTGAAGAGCTTTCCCAAGTTGAGGGCCAAGTGCATGACAAGGTGAGGAAAGAATATTCCATGGAGGAAAATTATCAAGATTGGATAGAGTATGCAAAGCTCCTTGATGAGCTATAATAACTTGCAACTGAGAAGAATCCCAATATTATTGAGAACCCTATGAAAATCTAAAATTAGGTTTAAATTGAAGATCCACATGAGAAGGTTAAGGCTATTTGGATGAAATAAGAGTTCATTTATATATCCAAACTATTTGAAGCTACCTAGTTTTCAATGAACATCATACCAATGAAGTTGGTAAATATCATGAAAACATTGGAGGCATCAATGTTAAAGGACAAACGGTTATATGTCTCATTCATTCCTTCATGTCATGGAGCAATAATAGTTTCAAACTTACCTTTTGATCCAAGAGGAAGTTCTCATATCAAGTTAGTTAGTGTTTGAGTTACTTTGTTTAGTTTAATGTCTATTCCATAAGTGCTCTTCAATCACATATGTGTTTTCTTTTACTTTGTGTGTGTCTTTTGTTTTATGTGGTTAAGGTAGCCATTGGTCTTGTCTTAATCAAATCTTGTAGTCAATGGTCAAATATTTTTTTTATCTCAAACTTAAATTTAATCCTAAACCCAATAGACTGATAAGGCTACTGGTCTAGTTAGTATAGTAGGCATACTACCCCTATGATTCACTAATTTATTGACCAAATTTGACTTTTAGGTCAAATTAGGGCCCTTATAGGTAAAACATGAGTTTTATATGTTTTATGGGGTATAATATAATTTTATTTGGGGTATTATATGTTATTTTATGTCATTTAGTGTCATCCTAGACTTAGTCTTAGTCATATTAGTCAATTTCTCATTTTGGGTCATTTAGTGGGCTTTTAGGGGTCATAAATGCAAGTGACATGTTTCTTAAGGTGTCAAAATGTATTTATTTAATCCAAATAATCCAATAAATTAGTTAAACTATTAGGTATGTACGTAACATTAGAATATTGTAGGTTCCTTAATTGAAATTTGTGAAATAACTAAAAAAGAAGTTTGGCACTTGTATAGGTCCTTGGGAAGTGTGCCACATGGGAAAGAATCATGGTATGTCTATAAAACTTATCCAATCTAAGTTACATGTTTGAATTTATTTGGAAGCTAAATTTTTGGCCCAGAATTACTCTACTCCTTTTCATCCTTCTTTTCAAACAAAAGTAGTCTTTAGGTTTGTACTTAATACAACTAACATAATAGGTTTCAAGTCAAACACCTTGGGGAGGTTAAATTAAACTTATTAATTTACATATAAATATTTTTAATAATAGTGGCTTGTGCTTAATGAACCATCTTCATGAAGTTGACTATACTATTCTTCTTATTAATCTATGCACCCTATAAGTTTTGCTCTCATTTGGGAAACTCTATACAACTCAGCTATTGATATTAGTTTATAAGGATGTTGAATTTATCTTATAGTGTTTCCATGTTTGGGTTCATTTTATAAAGTGTTTTGATGATAAAATTATCTTGGGTTTGTAGACTGGTCTTATGTGAGATGACAAGCCTATTTTCACCATTTTCAAATCTTTAGGCTTTGAAAATGTCTTCAAAGGGTTGTGATAGGTCAATTTTAATTTTTAAATGTTCTCTTGTTCCATTACTCTTTTCAACACTCATTATCTAAGCAATCTCCATGAGTATAGCTGTCATGTACAAATTTTATAGTCACACAACCATTAATGTGCATCTACAGGAGCTTCTTGAGATGATTTCATGTTGGAACATGAGTTTTAGTGATGTTTTAAAGATCTAGGTGGTGTGAATAATTTATTTTAAGTTTTTATATGGATATAATATTCATGATAATTCTAAATCAATGCATATTGTCCACATTCTGCCTATTGCCTTTATATACTAAAAATCAACATCTATAGGTGACTTGGTTGAGAGTTTTAGTGTCATTTTAGAGTGTTTTGGAATGATGTGAGACCATTATTAGAGCTATAATGAATTTATAAAATCATATAAAACCTTTGTTGATGTGTCAAATTGGCAACTTGAAAATAAAAACCTTCAAAACATGAGGTGACTGAATTCAGGTCATGTTTCCCTGAATTAGCAAAATAGAGGCCTAGGGCCATTTTGATAAAGGCATATGATAGGGTTATAATATTTTATGGTGTGTCCTTTTATTATCATATATCATAATTATAATGGTACAATAACATTTCAAATAAAGGGGTCAAGAGGAATACTGAAGGCTAGTTGTTGAAGAGCCCAAACTTGTCAATTTATGCACTAAGAACATTTAGTGTTACCTACAAGATTGAGTTATAAATAGACCCATACATTCAAAAATTGAAAAATAGAAATATGCCTTCATGTTGGAGTGATTTAAAATGTTTCAAAGTGACATATATGGTGTAAATTATCATCAAGATGAATGATTCTTTGTGTTTTACTCCTATACTCACCCATTGTCCATAAAAGCGATCTAAACATCCATCTACAACTAGGTATGGGCACACAGTGAGCTAACTTGTTGTTTTCATGATGTTTAAGGGAATATAAGGTGATAGAAGTTATAAAAATCAACTTTAGAACCTCAATGGATTTCAATAAATCATTAAACACCATTATCAAGCTTAATTAAAGATAACAGTAACCTACATGTGTCCTTTTCCTCTCACAATGTGCACCTACATTAAGGGTCAACTCCTACATAATCCATATGGAGGATTAAGCATGAGAAGATAAATTTGTAGATGTAAAATTAATATCAAAAACCTTATTATATATCCAAAGGATCATGGTATATATTTATGTCTGTAATTCACACCTAGAAGTGTTCATTCAAGTGATAATGCACACTTACAACCACTAAGGATGACTATGAAAATAATGAAAAGAGGTAGTGTTTTTGGTTATATGATAGCATGAAAATTTGATAAATTTATACAAGTAATTTGTAAAATATCTTATAAGCTTTTAATGAAACCCATGCACTATTCCTAATGCCTAAACATGCATCGATACCTATAGGTAGGGTCTCTAAAACAAGAACATAGTCTACTAAATGGTGGTAGGATAGTGAGAAAGAATAGGTTTCAAATTGGTGGATTAGGCTCAAAAAAAAATTTCAATGGGTCAAAATAAATTTATATGACCATTAAATTTAAAAGAGGAGTCTTTAATCATTGATTTCATCCTGAAAAGTACTAACATATAGGTGTGAGGTTTTAAGGACAACACAGTCAGGTTTTCATACAAGCAACCTAAAATTTAGAGTTGGTTAAGGCTCACCTTGGAAAAATATGAAATATTTATGTTTAGTTATTGGAGGATATATTTAAATACTTTCCCAAGGTTCCATAGGTCTAAGGTGGTCAAATACGATAGACTTCAAGATAGTTTTCCTCAAATCCCTAACAGGCTGCCACAGTCATGCTAGCCCTTCAAGGTGCAAGTTTAAGTGAATGAGTGAAAAAATGGGTCCAATAAATTAAAAATTATCCCAATGGAATCTACTTAAGTTTTATACTTTTATTTAATCCTAATTCATTCATTTTATATGTGCAATACATTAGACCATTACATAGTTTATCTCTTACACGATTTATCTTAGAAATTGTTGGAAATGGAAGGTCTAACAACTTGAAAAAGGGTTAAAAATTTATTAATATGGTGTTAAAAACTTAAATAATCCTATAAAATGGTCATGTGTTTTGATAAAATAGGGAAGTACTCTCTATTTTGTCTTAGACTGAGGGTACTTCCCCTTATATAGGATTAGCAGGTTTTGGAGAGTGAGGTATAAAAGGAGTGACCAAGAGTTAGAGATACCATTAAATAAGGTGTATTAAGTTTAAGTAAATGTAATAAAACATGAAAATTATGTCACAAAATATAGAAACTAAATGGGATTCTCTAAACCTCCAAGGTTATAGTCATGACTATTGTGTAAGGTTTTGGCCTAAAGCTCAAACAATAGGTCAATTTCACTTCTATACATAATAATGATTTATAAATTATTATAACATGTGTATGGGATGAATATAGGTGTTTTATCTATAAAGAGGCTAGGAAAACCATCAAAGGTCATTTTGAGCTCTCAGTTGTAGTCAAACTTAAGGGCAAGGTTTGGCATAAACCCTAAATAGATGGTCACCTTCACTTTCCACATGAGGTGAGATTTAAACCTATTAGATCATGTTTTTGGGGACAATACAGAGTTCAAAAATATTTTTGAGTGAAAATAAAACCAAATTAATCCATTCTTGGACATTAAGACAACTTAGGCATGCAGGAAAGGAGAAAACAAGCTCGATAACCTAGTTTTAGATGCTCATATATTCCATGAGGCCTTGAATGTAAGACAAAGTAGTTATGGGAGATTATTATGGGTATTTAAGGAAATTTTTTTGTAATTTTTTTAAATTTGGATTTTTTATCTTTATGATCAAAGCTTAAGAGTCAAAATAGGCTGAAAACCCTTGCAAACCCTCAGTCAAGACCCAATTAGAGAAATGAACCTATAGGTTCATTATAATGGAATATTTTGCTCATTAAATTTATTATAACTTGTATATTACTAACTCAATATTCCTCCCACATTTTTTGTTTGTATGGACTTGTATAGACAGGGTGTAAAGAAGGTATTTTTAACCACTATTTGTGTTTTTCATGTTCTAGATGGAATAATAGGATAAAACCAACATTATGAGGAATATTTTGACTTTTTATAACTTCCAATTTTAATTTAATTACTTATAAAAACTTTTAAGTGTGTAAAAAATAGCCTTCATCTAAACTAGTCAAAGTTGGCCTAGTGGATAAGCTAGTGAAAAGGGTGGATATCTTTATGTGAGCTATTATTACAGCATTCCTAATGAATTTAAGGCCATAAAGGATATTTAAATGTGTCATCCACTCTATCCCATATATTTTCATGATAAATTGAAGCCAATTTTGTGGCCAAGTGTGTAAGGTGTATTAAAGAAGAGATTTCTAGACTACAGATGATGATAGCTCCTTTCCAGATGATTCTAGATCACTAAGCCTATAAAAATTTAATGGAGAGGCATGCCTGAAACCCTTAACCTTAATTAAAATCATTTTAACTATTCCTAGTCAATAATGAGGTGTTCAAGAATCCCAAATCATGAATGTAGTTTTTCTGAGCTAGTTAAGACGATTTTATGCCACTTGGCAAGAGTTTGATGACTTGGATGGAAAATTGAGCTCCCTAACCTTGCATGGATCATCCCATATCCTCTTATAATTCATAGTAAAATTATTCTCTTATCTTTAAAATCTTCCTTATGACCTTTGGACTTCTCTCTTCTCCTCTCTCTCCCTCCCTCATGTTCTATAAGAACTAGACATTGTAACTTATGCTCCACCTGAGTATGGTAAAGCCTTGTTTAATTAAATTCCATTTTATAAATAATAATAATGATTTTTACCTCTTCATGACTATTCTTAATGTGTTTTTCTTGAATTTTTGATCTTGATTAGTGAAGACTATGGATTCCTTAACATGTTATCCCATTCTTGCATCCTATTTAAAGTTGGAAAGCTTCTTCTTGAAGGGAATGTGAAGTGTTTTAGGAAATTTAAAGGATTGAGTGAGTTATTATTTTCATTAGTAATCTTCAAGGCATCTTTTATAGTCCTCCTAGCTTTGTAAATTCATCCATAACATCACAATGTAACATTGATGTGAGAAGATGAAGATTGGAGAAGTGTATGTTCAATTTGTCTCTTAATTTCATGTGTAACATGTTGTTAGTTGGTATTCATCATCTATTTTTGTGTATCACCTCCCTTACATTATTTTTCTTTCATTTATCTCTCTCCCTTTTCACCCCCCAAAGTTAAGTGTATTTGTGATCCAAAGTGGTATATCAAAGGAGCTAGACCCATTTAGAGATTTACCTCATACTTAGGCTATCAAAAATCCTAAAGGTGTTTCCATTGTTCCACTTGGATGAGGAGAGATTTTCTATATCCTCAAATGATGTAAATCTAAGTGGCAATAACTACATAAAGTAACCTTTATAAAATAATAAATTCCCTTACAATACTAAAGTGACTTTATTTTATAAAATTATCCCACCTTTGAAAAATAATTATAACACCACTTAAAATATTTTGACCACTTTTGTAGATTTTATATCTTAACCTTGTGAGATGTATATTTTTTAAATATATTTTATACCAACTACACTACTTTTACTTACATATATGTGAATGCACTAACTTGTATATATGTTTTGTGTATGCCATTTTTACAAAATAAATAAATTCAAACATTTTAAATGAAATTTTTGTTGTTGAGATTAAATAAATATAATGTAATAATGTCTACAAGCTTGATTCAATTTAAACTAGATCAGGCATGTGAAACTGGGTTTATATTAGGCTAACAAGACTAGATTTAAATGAAGATAAATCAAGTGAACTTCTACATATAATGTCAAGATTAGAATGGGTTATCACCTTTAGAGATAGACCATAAATATTAAAAGTATATATTGATCAAACCAATGAAAATGGATATCAAATATCAATAACATAGAATACGTACTCAGGGTGAGGTGTGTAACTGAGCTTTGGTGAATCTAGTGAAATATTTATTGTTTGATAATTTGAAGACAAAATTTAGAGTGGAAGACTCCTTGGAAATATAATAATTTCTTGATTCATGAGTGAATTCTAAGTATGTACAACTAAGGAGAGAACTTGATTAAAGTGGGTATACAATGTGATGTAGAAGCAAGATTATCATTTAGTAAGAAGTTTTTATGGAGATTAGGCCACATAGATGGATAAAGATGGAAGCACATGGATTTAGGTGATGGATAAGATTAACAAAGTCTATAAAAAATTTAGCACACTATTAAATAGATTCAAATCTAATAGAGAAAAAAAATCATGAGGACAACACATGAAGATCTCAATGTTGATTATAGACTTGCATGGAAGTAGGATTGAAATATTGGTAGCAATGTCAATCTAGGATAAATGAGTCATAAAACAATAAATGAGTCAATCTAGGTAACATCAAGCATCTGTGCTACTGTAGCTAGCCTGGGTAAAAGAGCAAATGAAGAAACAATATCCTTAGAGGGTCTAAGTAAGAGGACAAGGTAGAGTTTGAGGAAGAAAGCCTTGTAAGCTGCTGCTACTTTAGCTGCTAACTCCATCCAGGATACTGCTACGATTGGGAAGGAGGCTGTCAAGATGATCATGGAATTGCAATAGAAGCTTAGGGTCTTCTTTGTTGGTTTTGTTCCTGTTCAGGTCCTTATTACTGGTTGTTGTAACTGGTTCTTGTTTTTGGTCCTATTTTTTGGTTCTTTGTCTAAAACTTTATTTGAGGTTCCAGGTCCTTGTAAAACTTGGGTACTTTTATTGGACTATGTTTGTGGTTTCAGGTCCCTATAAAACCTAATTTTGATGCTACTCTTCAGTAGGTTTCAAGACTACTTTTCCTGGTGGTTGTTAACGCTTTATCTTTTTTGATTCTGTTAAAGGGTTTTGGGGTCCCTTCAAAACTTGCTTTTACTGTAATCTAAAACAATATGTGCATGAATGAAATACATCACTCAAATATTTATTCTTTGGTTGGTTAATGAACCATGTAGTCTATTCACTTTGAATTTTCCTTAAGTTTAAGCTCCTTGTTTCTATGCAAAATTGCTTTCTACATTCAAAGAAGAAATAAGAAACTAAAAGATGGTTAAGGCTAGAAGTACCTGATATAGTCGTGCGCACCGAAATCAGACGTTGAAAGATTCTCCTCTTTGGCTGTGGAGGAATGACACCTGCGAAAAAGAAACTAAAACACGAGAAGACGTTAGTCAAAGATATGGTGGGTTGTCAGGCGAACGCCCGATCCCGGAAGTACGAAGACTCCCTAGAAGGATATCAACCCACTGATAAAAAAGAGTAGAAAATTGGACAAAAGTAGATGATAATGACAGAAATAAATGACAGAAAAATAAAAGGCGTACCTGATAAGCGGCACTATTCTGCACAGTCGCCGGCGTCGGTCTCTGTAGTGCCGGCATCGGTTAGGGAAGGTGCCGACGTCGGTCAAGGTGCCGTCGTCGGTCGGGGCAGTGACCGGCGTCGGTAGGGGCAGGTTCTGGGAAACGGTTTGGGACAGGTTTAGGGAGAGTCTGGGGGGTTTGAACAGAGTCGGGATAGGTCTGAACAGTCGGGACAAGGTCTGATATGGTCAGGGTAGGGTTTGATAAAGACAAGGATGAAGTTTAGACAGAGTCGAGACAGGGTTTGATAAGGACAGGGACGAGGTTTAAACAGAGTCTGAGGAGTTTGAACAGTTGGGAAGACAAAAAATAAATAATAACTAAGAAATAAAATGAAATAAACAGAATAAAGACTTACTTGGTAGAAGACCCGATGAAAGCCATGAAGTGCAGATTAGTTGATGTCGTAGTGTCGATGATTGCTCGGAGTTCGCAGGTTGGTTGCTCAGCGTTCGGTTGATCAGCGTTCGGGGATGGGATTCGAATGGCTGGCGGAGGTTGATGAAGGCGGGGGACGGGGACGGTTCCAGAAATGGTTCGTCAACCATTTCGGGAAACCGAATGGTAACTGATAACGGTAAAGGGGAAGGTGACCGACGTCGGCAGGATTGCCGACGTCGGCCGATAGGTGACCGACGTCGGCGACATCGGTCGGGTAAAGACCGACGTCGGCAGATGCATAATGGGGATAGAGTCTAGCTTTCGCTCTGTGCTCCTCTTTACATGCTGCCAGGGTCAAGGTTGGTGAAACAAGTGATCGGCAAGGGTTCAATAGGCGAAGAAGAAAGAAGACGAGGAATGACCAGGGGAGTCGACACGATTTCGGTGTCTACATTTGCCCCTTTTTGTCTTGTTGGTTGTTCTGGACGAACTGCAAGACAAAAATAGGAGTGAGTGCCCCAGGTGAGGGATAAGGTTGATTTCATCTTGTTGGTTGTTCGAATGAACTGCAAGACAAAATAGGAAGCAAAATGCCCCGAGTAAGGATGAGGTATTCCCCCTCAAAGCAGGAATCGAGGGAAGGGAACCGGGAATCGGGTGCTGATTTGATAAAGAGCGGATGAAAAAGGGGGTGAGGGTGAACGCTGCAAAGGTCGTGATTGCGTGCATACCACTGCACGGGATGGTTAGGTCAAAGTGTCGCAGGTCAAGGATCGAGGAGTGCCAAAATTGAAGTAACCGGGCCCCAGCATTTAGTCATCTGCTGATCGGGTCACTCAATCCAAGCTGAAGCTCCAAATGGGTCGTCGCATTTTAGGTATCCCGGGCTCAGGAAGTGCTCCTAGAAACGCGAAAAAGTCACAAGTAGTGCAGATCAACCGGTGTGCGATCCTATACTTGTGAGGGTCCAAAAAGGTCTGCGCATAATTCTGCTAACTAGTCATGAGGTAGCATACATGCAAAAACAACCAAGGCAACAACATCTTGGAAGTGGTCGAGGGCGGAGGAGATAGGTATGATCTCCAATGGTTGGTGGTTGATGGATGGATGAATGGACGAAAGGATGCGGCCGAGCTAACCCCAGAAGACCCCATGTCAACTGAGTGCTGCCTACATAGCCCTGGTGATAGGGCCTCAGGCCGATGTAGTTCTCCCTAGAAGGGAGGGAGGGTCAAAGGGATAAAATGGGTGGTGGTCAAGGACAAGATTATGGTTAAAAGAAGGAAAGAAGGGTTGTCCATCAGAGAGACGGATAAACGAGAATGGTCGAGCTAACCTCAGAAGACCCCATGTCAACTGAGTGCTGCCTACATAGCCCTGGTGATAGGGCCTCAGACCAATGTAGTTCAGACAAAGGGTCCGAGTGGTAGACAGGTGGTTAAAATGGTTGATAGATTGGTCGATGATTGGATGAAATGATGAGGAAAAAAAAAAGATGTTGCAGCCTTTTCCAAATGGTGTATTCTGCAACATTGGTTGACGGGTTTTTCATCCCTAGCAATATTCCATATTCGTGATGGATGTATGCTAAAAATGAATTGAGGTCTATTTATGCTTCAGCAAGTATTGGTTTATGCTTAACATAAATTGGGTCGAGTCGATAGTTTCCATGTGTATTGGTGTCCATAGAAACTAGGGTGAATAGGCTAGGTCAGGTTGATGGTCTGAAAAGAGAGTTGAGCTGAGTCGATTGACAAGTGATGAAGGTGAATGTGACCAAAGTGCAGAAGAAGTGAAAAGCATATTGCTCTTTCATTGACAAGGACCAAAAAGGAAGCATAGATAGGGGGTTATGAGAACCAAGAGCCCCATTCATGCGTGACGTCGTTGACCGTGGTTATGTTAGAGCGGTAATCGAATCACTTAGACATTAAAGTGAGCTCGAAGTCCCTTGAGCGGGTGATAGGAGGAGGAAGGAGGGTAACCCGTTTTAAGAGCAGAGATAACTTTGCCCCTTTTTATAGGAGACCCTGAGACAACTACAAGTCAAGTTTGTGACTCGTTTTTTTTTTTTTTTTTTTTTTTTTTTTTTTTGCGCAGACTGATCAATGCGGGAAGCCTGCAGAGAGATGTCATTTGCTGTAGTGGTCAGGTTGTGAAGCTGATCGATGCGGGAAGCTTCTAAAATAATGTTGTTTATTGCCAGAGTAGTCATAGCCATCCTTCGAGGGAGTGGTCTAGATTTTTGTTTAATAAAAGGGCTTTTGAATAGCTGTCCTTCGAGGGAGCAGTCTATTTATTACAGCAATGATAGTACAGCTGTCCTTCGAGGGAGCAGTCTGTTTTTTTTTTTTTTTTTTTTTTATTTTGATATAGATATAGTGACCATGGATATGTTTTGACATCTTGATTTGTTTTGACAGAAATGTGAGTCATGGACAAGATTATAGAAGGTCAAGGGCTCCCTTTTATGAGGACAAAGCATCCATACCGCATAAAAGGGTTATAGGAATTGTTAAGAGGAATAGGGTTGAAAGGAAGTAGGACTAAGAGGACGGGGATTGCTCAAGGGACGAGCTCAAGTTAAGTGTCAAGTGGACGAATACTCGACTAGTAGTAGAACGGTCGCAGATGCAACGCATTAAGAGGCTCAGGTTCTGGGCGTCCATCAAGAGAAGACAGACGGTAAGTCCCTGATCCATACTTGTGCGTGATAATAAAAGGTCCGAGTCAATTAGGAGCAAACTTGCCCCATTTGCCTCTTTCCAGATTGGTCAAGTGTTGATTGATGAGTGGATGTGAAGTTGGTTGATATGGTTGTTGATTGATTGAAAAAGGGTTGAATGTTTTGATAAAAAGATTGGGTCGAATAAAGGTTGGGTCGAATGTTTGGTTGAGATTTGGCCATTTGATAATTGGTCAATGGTTGGTCGAGGGTTGATTGGTTGGTATTTGATCTTTGGTTGGGTCGAATGTTTGGTTGAGGTCGGGTTAAATGTTTGGTTGCTAGTCTGGTTGAGGTTAAGTTGGAAGAGTGATTGATATGTGGTCGAGACTGTGTTGAAAAATTGGTCGAAGTTTGGATGAGGGTTAAATTCCCCCAGCGGCTAGGGAGAATGTTTGACGGATTAGTTAAGGTCGATTGAGGTTTAGTGGTCAGATGGACGGTGTTGATGTCGAATAAAGGGGTTAAAGGCAGCGAAGGGACCTTAGTCTGACGTGGAGATCCCGATTTAGATGACGAGGTTGGAGAGGTATGGGTTGGTGTTGATAATTTGTCAGAGGTGGGGTCAAGAGGATCCTTGATAAGAAGGGTGTCCTTTTTCTGGTGGTGACGAATGACAGCTTTAAGAGCACAACAACGCTCGGTGTCATGTCCCGGAGTGTGATGATAGTGGCAGAATTTAGAGTTGTCGAACCAAGATGGCCTTGATCCGAGGGTTGATGAGTGGGGTGGTGTTGAAGGTTTGTTGATAATGTGGTCGAAGAGAGAGGTGTCATTCTCCAAACATTGGTGAATGACGACCTTGAGGGCATGACAATGCTCCGTGTCGTGCCCAGGCGTGCGATGATACGCACAAATGCAAGTGTCATCGAACCATGGAGGTTTTGGTCCGAGAGAGTGATATGGTCTAAGAGGCGGGAGAGAGAGACGAGAGGACTGCAACAATTGCCGTAAGAGCAAGGCATATGAACCTGCTAACGGGTCGGGATGTTTTATTGTAGAGAGGGTTGGTGACATTGGTTTGGGAGGCGTAAGAGGCGTTGGTCGATGGTTTGAAGAAGGTATAAGTCTAACGGGTTGATAGAATAATGGAGGTGACTTACCTCTGTGAAGAATGGGAGTGAGAAGCACTCTGAGTAAAGTAGACGGATGTGGGCCCAAGATTGAAGGTAATGACGAAGATAGGGGAGGAATCCTCCGGTGTGGTTTAGTAGCCTTCTTTGGTTTGGGTTGAGGGCCACCTTTATGCGAGGCAAGATTAGATGTGGGGCGAACACCAAGAGGTTTAGTCTCTTTGGGCATGATGGACGCCTGCGCGGGTTTGGACTTAGATGTGGACGATTTTTCTCTCGATTGAGAAGAGATTAAAGGTATGGGCTCTTTAAGTGGAAAGAGCTTTGGAATAGTCATGGCTTCTATGTGTGGTTGGAGAGTCAGAAAGGTATGATCGTCTATGGATGATAATAAGGATGAAGGCGAGGCAGCTGGTGTTGATGTGGTCAAAGCGTCCTCCAATATAGGAGAAGTCGCTGGAGGAGAAGTGGGAGAAGAAAGTTCTTCGCCATGTGGAGGAGGTATAGGGGAAGAAAGGTCTTCCACCTGTGAAAGAGGTTGGTTAGGGATAAGAGAAAAGATAGTGTCGACCGTGTGTATATCATGGTCTTGAGGGTTATTGATTATGGTTTGGACGTTGTCTTGAGTAGGCGGGTGATTAGAAAGAGGTTGCTTAAATATGTCAAGGTTTTGGTTGGGCGGTGCGTTCGGGTTATCCAAAATAAGATCCCCCTTGTCGAGTTTATCCAAGACAGAGGCATATGACTCCCTAATTGGAGTGAATTGACGCTGTATGGATTGACGTTGAAAATGTTTATTGATGTAGTCTAATGTTGAAGATGATGTTTGGTTGGTTATTGTTGAAGATGATGGTCTAAAGATGACAGTGTTTGCCGACTCCTTGGAGTGAGAGTGGGCAGAAGAAGGTCTGGAAGAAGAATGGTCATTGGTTCTTGTGTTAGTGTTACACAATTTGACCTTATCTTCTTCAATGGCGCGGAGTTCAAGCTTTTGGGCCATGGTGAAGACCTCGTCGAAAGTGTGGAATGTCTGAACCCGCAGGGTGGACGAGATATGACTGACACATGCTCGAGAAAAGAGCTCAATGAGCTCGGGTTGAGGCAAGGAGAAGGAGAGCTGATTGATCAAGCTTCTCCAACGAGCGACAAAATCGATGATTAATTCGTCGTCAAATTGCCTGATGGAGTAAAGGTCTGTGATCGAAACTTGTTTAGTGATATTGATAGAAAAATGGTCAACGAATAGTTGGGCAAGTTGGATGAATGAAAAGATAGAATGTCTGGCAAGAGAACTATACCAGTCAAGGGCAGGGCCAGAAAGCGACATAGGAAACGTGCGTAGAAGTAACGCATCGTCGTGGGCGATAAGGTAACAGGCATGTCTAAATGCCCGTAGATGTTGGTGTGGGTCTTCCTTACTCTGAAAGTGAGTAAATTTAGGAAGCTCCCAATGGTTAGGGTATGGTCGAATAGGGACAGAAGGGTGGATGGGCTCGCTGCAAACTTGTTCATATGACAAAGTATTGCTTGAACCGGAGATAGAAGCTTCGAGACGAGACATTTTATCCATCAGCATCTTGATGACGTCTGCTGACAGATTGGTAGTTTGAGCGCCTCCTAGGTTGTAAGGCGCTTGAAAGAGGTTAGAAAAGGCGTGCGACATAGTCGGTTGTACAATGTACGGATGG